>SKCR01048595.1:0-60333 GCA_019454045.1 Zanthoxylum bungeanum
GTGGTGATTTCCAAATTAAAATTTTCTTTCCCTCAGCTTTTTCACTCTCAACAATGATATTAATTATTTTCCGGATTTTTCAAGCAGTGATCGATTTCTGGGATTACCCTCCGTCTACAATAGCAGCAGCTGTGGTGTTATGGGCAACTAATCACACTGTTGATGACCAAAATTTCGGCTGCTTTCACAAAAGAGTGAATAAAGTAAGCATCTAATTCAGTTAAATTAATATCTCCTCAAGTATAATCTATCCTGCCAGTAATCATTGCACAAACAGCATCGACGACATGTTCTAAATGGGATCCATGTGGGCTCACGTTAGATAAATTCTGACAGTTGATTCAATGCCGAGCACAAACCCAACTCAGTACTTTATCATGATCCTTGATCCATAATGGTGATTATTTGCTTGTGACTGCTTTAACATCTGCAGTACTTAATCATGATCCCTGATTCATAATGGTGATTTTTTGCTTGTGACTGCTTTAACATGTGCTTGATGTATTTTATCTTTTGCTCAGATTGAACAATTATGTTTTGAACAGGAAATGGTCAAGGGATGTTACAATCTTGTAAGGAAGAAAATGTCCCAGTTGCTGCATATTGAAGTAGCACAAAGAGCGGAGCTTGTAGCATCATCAAATGGTAAGCTTGGTTTGGTTTTCAGGGGAGGCTGTGATGATCTAGAGACAAGTAAAGAGGAAACAAAATCGAGCCAGGACTTGCTAACAAACAAGCATTGAAATCTAGAAATGCTAGATTTTCTATAAAAATTTATCTGCTTTTGTATTTGGTTTCTATTCTTTCCCCCCAAAAAAAAGTTTCCAATTGTAAGAACATGATTTGTTTTTTCCTCTGTTGTTTGTGACTGTCATATGACGATTCTGATGATTTGATTTCATAATCTCTGTTTTTGGTTCTATCAAAGTACTTTCCTGAAATTTAAGGTTAAAAAAAAAAGGTACTTTCCTGAAAAACCATGTAGGATACATTTACAAAATTACAACAAAAGATACTTCTTTCAATCATACTACCTATAATTATAATATTTACAACTGAAGTATAATTAAGTTCGGTTAGTGAATTGGATAAGCATCTCCTTATGTAATCAAAATGACAGTTTGGATTGATTCCTGAAGAAGTTTTGAACATGCACATATGATCAAGTGTTAATGCTTTTTCTTAAACTGTAAACAAGGGATTAATTTACAGTTAAAAAAAAAGGGCCCGAGTTGGACTTACTTCAAAATATCCGAGCGCGGGGCTAAAAAACAGAAAATATTATAAAATAATATTAGATTTATTAAATTAACCCATCATTTTTATACACGACTCGATGTTTTACCATCCCTACTTGTAAGTGAATCATCATTTTCCTGTCTCAAGCAAATGTGAAATCAACTCTGACCCATCAAATATTTATTGCACAAACATGAAACAAGTAGGCATTAAATGACATATAATAGGAAGGATCGTGGGTGAAAATGAAAGAGCCAACTAACATGAATAAAGATGAGCTGCTCAATTTTTTTTTAGTTGAATTTGCATTTTGTTTATCACAAGCCTGTCTTATGTTGAGCTTGAGTCCGAGGACTGATGTGATAGAGGAAGTTTCTCTCTTGCTTTGCTTGTGTTAAAAGTGATCAAAAAGACCCATCTATTTGATTTTATTGTCTCTTGAGGAATAATTAATGATGATAAATATATAAATAAAACTTACAATTAATCAATACTTTCCTCTCTTTATTATTATTAGTTAATTTCAAACTTAATACGCATATATATATATATATATATAAATATTAGTGGATGAACGTATCATGTCATTCATATGTCCGTCTCACATAAATTTTTCTCATAAATAGAGATACGAGCTACAAATATGTGTGAAAGTAACTTGCTTTAAAAATTACAGAGCTCACATATTTATTTTCATCAACGGCTTTCACCTTTCAAGTTAGGTTGGAAAATGAGTCGAATTCTGAAAAATTCATCCCTAAATTCAAGTGTTATTTATTGATATTTTTAAGATATTGAAGAAATTCAATTTATTAAATTTTGACTTTGATGTTTTTAGTGTATTTTTTCAAACCCGAACTAAAATAAAAAAACCCAACAGTGGATGAATATATGTTGTTATGGTAGAACCAGATTCTATGTAATAAATTTAAAATAAATGGTTGGGAAGATGTAAAATCTTTGAAATTTATGTAAGTTCAGAGTATGTTAACATCACAACCGCAAAGCCTGTTACATAATTAACACGATTAACATAACCATATTGCATTCCCCCAAACACAAAAAGGCAAGAGAGATGTACAAGCTAGATGCATAATCACATCCTCTGGAGTCTGGATGAAACTATTCTGCGATTATGGCATTGGCGTCGTCTTCATCAGCTTCGATTGACACTTCGTTAATATACTGACTCTGGTACTCCATTAGATACTGAGTTGACCTCTGTACATCCAAAAACAGATGGTAAACACGATCTATGTCCTGAACCTCTACAAGCTTTCCCTTCCGTTTCTGACATGCTAATGCAGCAGCTGTTATAAGGTGGATGGCATATCTCAAGGATGTTCCTTCCCCGACACGGGTTAACAATTGCTTTGCATCTTCAGTCATCTCCACGTCTTCCTCCTGGGATCTGATGTCTAGAATTTTGCGAATTTCGTCCCTAGTATAAGGTTTAGTAGAGATGATGAGTAGGCGATCAAGAAGATCCATCGGAATTCCATGAGCAGCTTTGTAGTTTGTGCCCCTGATTTTAGTGATCCCTCTGTTGGTAGCAACAACTAATATTGGAGCCATCTCATTCTCCAGAGCACGATTCAGGAACGAAAAGCACTCAACGTCAAGCATGTGCACCTCATCAATAAACAGAACACCTGGCACGATCTCAGCCTTTCCTTCCTCCCTCCACTCTGCAACCTTCGTGTCAATTTGTTCCCTTACTTCTGCACGGATCTCACCAGTATCTCCTGTGAAGAGAGCCAAAAATCCCTGTGTTCTGAAATTGAGAGGTAATGAAGATGTTAAAGAAAAGAAAGGGAAAATAATCTTCAGGCTATATTTGATTAAATGTCTTTCTCATCAATTTGCGGCCTGTAAATCCACTTTATAAAAAACTTCTACAAGCAGACTGGCAGTTGAAACCCTGGATAAAGGTCATGCAATAACTGCAGACTTCTATCCTGATTATACAACAATATCATGCCAAGAAGGTATGTGTAGGATCTATAGTATATTGTTTATAGTTTACATGAATCTCAAGGCTTCATGCTGCAACTTTAAGTTCTTTAAGGACATCTTAAGTTAGTATGTCGTTCCTCACTTTTGATAAATTAGATGTTTCTTTGTGAACAAGAAAGTTAAATCTTTATCAGCATATAATTTATTTCTTCCCATTGCTAAGAGATTATTTATTATTAAGGTCCCAGTTATGCACAAACTCACCATGTGGCCTCAACATGCACTGAACGACTCACTTCGCAATTACATTCTTTCAGAATTATCGTAGGCTGACATCTTAAGTTAAATAACAAAAAAAACAAATAATAATAACATTGAGTATGATTAATCACGTTTAAGATTTCACAACTAACAACTTTTACTCAATTATCTACCAAACCTACTTCATCAACTAAAAAAAGGCTGCTTCAACATGAAAACAAGAATCTTTAGTTATAATTGTCATATGATCATAAGCTATCGAAGGTGGTAACTGGTAAGGCTGGTTCAATATTTCAATGCTCCTTCATTTTATAAAAATAAGAATGACTGAATTAGCCAACCTTGGACATATCAAAACAAGGGATCGATTTGCGAGAAAACATTTCCCATTCGTCTAACAATGTTATGCTATAATAAGCTTCGCACCAACGACTAAACTAAATAGCTGATTTGCAGTACATACCAAGCATAACAACAATGTCCCTAGATTTACAATGGATGGTTTTTATTGCATCAAATCAAACATAACAAAAATATTCAAATTCAAAGAAGAAGATACCTGCTGTTGATTACATCAATCTCATGAAGAGAAACACAATGGACGACCTCTTTCCGCTTCTGCAACTCTCCATCAGGACACTGAACAAACTTAGTCTGAGGGCCCATCGCATCATAATCTCTGGACCTCGAAAACGACCTTCCAAGCTTCGTAATCTTCCCTGAAACCTTATCAATGGCAATGACATCCCCACTCTGCACCTTCTCCTTCCCCAGCGCCTCAATCATCTTGGCCCCCAAGTCATAAACGGTCTCCATCTCCGTCGTTTTGAGAGTCAGCTTCCCTGTTTTCGCAGCTGCCCCCGACGTTGCAGGCCGGTCAATCTGCACCTCAACAACTTCTCCTTCAATCACTTCAGCTTCTTCTTTAATTCTCACGCCAATTGCCTTTCTAAAGGCCTGCATTAGGGCCTCGGTTTTCGACATTTCGAGGGAGAATATTTCCGACCCGGAAATCATAGCAAATGGAGTTTCGAGGCCGAGAGATTTTGCCATGCCCATTGCTATGGCGGTTTTGCCAGTACCGGGCTGGCCAGCGATGAGTATGGCCCGACCGGCGATTTTTCCTTCTTTTATCATTTCGAGTATGACGCCGGCGGCCTTACGGGCCGGCAGTTGGCCCACCATGCCTTCGGAGACATCGCGCGGTTCTAGGGATGAGTCTAGACCGAGACCACGGATGTGTGAGTGTGCGCCTATGCGCTCGATTCGCGTTAGATCTTGGCTTTCCGATAGCTTTAGCTCCGCCATTATACTGGTTCTGCTTTGAGAGAGACTAGGGTTTAGGGTTTTCTAGTTCAGAGTTGCGACAGAAGAAGCCTGAAATAAAGGGAAAGGCCATAAAGTAAATGTTATTGGGCCTTAGATTAGGCCTAATTCAGCCCATCTTATACAGGCCGAGCAAGGTTATAGATTTTTTTTTTTTGAATCATTGAAAACTCCGTCATCAAATCATATTTTTGGACTTAAGCGAAATAGTTAAAATTTCCGGCTGTTTCATAATTTTACAAGAAAATTCATTCTCTGGATCCAAACTCAAGACTTAAATGTGAGATCCTGAATCTTACACCATCAAACCACGGCAACTCAAAGATATATGACCACACCTTCAAAAATTATTAAAAAAAAGAGTGTGTGAAAATTGTGTAAAGAAGAGATTTCTGATGTTGGATAGGGGACTTTCCTTCCATTATAACTTGTAATCTTTAACCATCAATAATAAATCTTTATTTTCAATCTAAAAAAACACAGGGATTTTGCAGTTTGCAGATTTAAATCTTGAGCTGGAACCAGGAAATGATATGAATAGAAGTAAATTATGTGAAAATTCTCAATCACACAAACCACAATATCATTAATTACAAGACAATCAATAATAACATCTGAAAGCTCAATGTACACGACAATCAATATACGGTTAAAAAGGGAAATTAAGAAATGAAATGAAAGACAAACAAAACAAACAATTGTATTTGATTTGAGAGGCTTAATTATGTTGATTAATAAAAGCTTCTGAACCCAAGCCAGGTCTCTTTGAAACAGCATAGCTTTTGCTTCTTGAATATAAAACAGCACGAGCAGGCTTCATCTTCTTTAAAAGTTCATCTTCAAAATCACAGCAGGGTTTGTCTTCATCAATCCTCCCAATAACATCACTGTTACTTCTGGGAATTTTCTTGTTATTTTTTTTGCCAGTTTTGGGAGACTGGGTGCTCGCCTTCTGTATTTTCTGAAACTCCAAATCGATTTTATAATTATCGCCAAGAATCTTAGTAGAATTAGCTCTAACAAGCTCTCTGAAATCTTCCTCACGGCTTGATATGGATGAGTTGGTGCTATAACTCCTAGGCATAGCGTTAAATGAGCCTATAGGGACACCCACTGCCGTGCTAAATACAACATTATCCGATAATTTATTAATGCTCCGGATGTAAAAATCCCTGGCCTTTATCAACATCTTTCCAGGTGCCTTCAGGATTTTCCCCAGCTTGCTTCCTGCTTTGTTGCTCTTCTTGCTGCTGCTGCTGCTGCTCTCCATCATCGTCTTCACTGAGAAATTCAATTCGCCAGTTATGATTAATGTTCCTGAGTTTCATACAAACATATATATGGTGGGGTTGGTATTGGGAATTGCAAGGGATATGTATCTGTTAGCGGAAATTGTCAAAAATGTGGCCTGATTGGGAATAAAATAAAGAACAGGACATTGGAGGCATGCGATGGATGGAAAATGTCTTGGTCAGTGATCAAAGGATGACTCCAATCTGTTATTTATTTGCTGTTATTTTCACTATATATGTTTATAATAATAACGTTTCCTTAATTTGTAAGACTCGATGGTTGTCAATTGATGATAAATGAATAGTTTCAAAGTTGTAAATTATAATTAACAATGAGTGACAAAAGTAATTTTAGCAATTTGATTATGGCCAAACTAATTAGTGTCAATAAATAGTAGAGTTGAGTTGTGATTACATTTTAGGCATGGGCAGTCAAGTTTTAGTGGAGTTTGTTATAAATATTGTGGTGTACTTGTGGCTAAAAAATATATTTATATCCAAAATATATTAGATAATGGTTGCATTTTAATTTTGAAAATGTCTAATCTAGCATGATTGGTATCTAATATCCAATATTCATACCAGATTTCAATATTAAAATATTATTTTTCGGATAATTTAGATACTTCGATGGATTTCGAATATTGATACATATAATGTTTTTTTTTTTGCCGGTTATGGATAGGTATCAAAATATTGAATGCTAATTTCGGTTTTGATTTCAATTTTGATTATATAATTTATTTATTTTTTGGATATCAAATCGGTATCTATCCCTGATTTTATTATGGATTTAAAGTTCTAATTCTCAAGTGGAAATTAGTGGGAGTTAGGTAGGGTTGTCATAAAATCTCTAATCCCATATCTTGATTGTGATCTCGTTATTTTCGGTATGAATGATTTTTCATCCCAATAAAAAAATGAGACCGAGATTATGAATGAAAAAATTATCTCAAATCAAATCCCGATTTTTAACCTGAAAGTACCAAATCTTGATTAGGATTCAGAATCTTGTGTCATTTGATTTAGGATTCAGTATGATTTTTCATCCCTGTTCAAAATACCAATCGAGATTTATGATTTTTTTATCCTGAATAATAATTGGAACGAAATAGGATGAGATCTGATTGGAATATTCCGATTACCATCCTATAGTGTTTGACTGTTTGTAACAATCACTAGACACCCATATATTTTATTTTATACTGAGATATTATTTATTTATTTAACCTATGCATGCAGCTAAGACAATTTTACATAGAGTAATGATATACACAGCAACACTCTCACTCACAAAAAACTCAACCCCCTCACTGTAGGTACAGTGAACTACAGTAATTCACTGTAGCTACAGTGAGAGGGTCGGGTTTTTTATGAGTGAGAGTGTTGGTGTGTTTATCATTTTTGTTTTACATATCATCCCATGGTTTTCGTACAATTGTTAGACTTTGGCCTCGAAGTTTACTATTGTAACTTTTGGTTTCCCTAAATTTTCAATTCTAAATCAATCCTTAACTGGATTTCATGTGAAATTGTTTGGTATTATTTTTTATAGCTTGCACTTAGTAACAATTGTGAGAAATTATTAGCTACGGTTCCTTCCAAATTATAGCTACAAGTGTTTATTAAACACTTTGGTTATTGTTGACAATTTTTGACACCATCTGTAAATTTGGCACAAACCTGATATGAAATTATAGTTCCCCATTAATTAAAATTGACACAACTATTAAATATATTGAGTCAGATTATAGGAGCGAAGCGGGGTTTACCGTTATGCATATGACGTCAGCGGTTACTATACTGTTGGGCTCGTGGCCCGTATAGAGTACGGATAATCTTACGGGGACTAACCAGAGAATAAGGGAGTCGCCACCCGGTATGAGACACCGAGAATGATTTAAGACTTATTACACCCCTCACAAGGTCCGACCTTAAACCCGTTTGGGCGATAACTTACTAATGCCATTATAATATTTACATTCAAATGAGGTATCCTTATATCTTATAATGCAATCACATGCAATAACAATTTATTAATATATATATATATATATATATATATATATATATATATATATATAATTCGCAATCATAAATAGTAAAGAAATAGTAAACAATGAATAAATATTTAGAAATTAATATAGTAGCAACATGATAACATGTAAACAAATCAGAGCATGTATCACATCGATCTGGCCCTGTGGAAGCCTAATCGGATATTTTTATGTGCCATTGGTGTCCAACGGGACATAGTTTATGTATGGTCGGATGTGTTTCGCAAACCAGAAAGGTACAAAAGATAAATCATGCTTAACTGATAGTAAACAGAATAAATAAATAAACATGAAAATAATAATAGCATGCAATTCGAACATGAAGCCTGGCCGAAATAATTTTTTTTGGGCATTTAATGTCCAGCCAGATTTAGTATAAGTCAAGCCAGATATACATTGAGATAGTGAGTAATTATGCGAAATAGCTCTAAACATTGCATTAATAAGATAACTAACATACTAGCATGCATGAAATGATAATACAAGATTTGAAAAAAGACGGTAATATGTTGAAAATAAATATTAATAAAGTAACTGAACTAAAGAAAACAGTACAGGCGGTCTGACATATTTATCAAGTGGCCGGAGGTATATGCATGTCCGGCCTGATGTGATGTATATCCGACCGGAGATACGAGACTCATCATCGGACTATACGTAAATATGTAGTATCTACACAAATTAAAAATTTCAACACACAATTCATTCATTAGAAGATCAGCTATTTGATTAGTTATTTTTATATGGACTTGCTTCTTATTGAACAAAACTATGCATATTATAAGCTATTAATAGCTTGTGTGTGAGAGGGTAGTGGTTGCAAATATTAGGTTGAATGTGGAAATATGACAAAGAATGTCAATTTGTCAAGAAGAATAATGGTTGCAGCATGAGCAAGATTATAGTGATTAGTCTAATCAGATTAATTAATTAGATGGCCCGAGTCCCCAAAACTAATTGTCGTATAATTGTGTTACATGTCATGTCAATTCTTAAACCACGAGACCAACCAGGCAACCAATAACAAATTACAAACCTATTTCACTTAATTAATTGTTTGCTCCCTCATTAATGAACAACTCATGCATTAAATTCCATCAAATGCGAGAGCTTACTAATCGTCTACTTATTTTTATTTCACACATATTTAGTTAACACGATTATTAAAATAAATTTTACTTATATATTTCCTAATATTTTCCTAATTTTATTTTTTATATCAAATATAATTAATTAATAATAATTTATATTTATGGATAACAAGATATATTAGATAGGGGGTATATTAAATAATTAAGAAATCAAATATATTTAAAAATAAAAAATGAACTATAATTTATGACCAAAAAAAAAAAAAAACAAGTTTATATTTATGGAACGGGAGCAGTTAGACATTTTCAACACTTCAATGAGAAAAGGTGGATTATTAGCTAATTAGTTTTTTTTTTGGCTTCCCTTTTTTCTCTTTACCAGTGAATCGTTAATGCAATCACTTTTATAATAATATTTCATCAATTATTAGTCGTGTTTTTAGAATCAGACAGGTGATCGAATCAGTGATATAAAAAGTTTAAAGGGCCAGTGGTTCGATTGGTTGAACTGTGCCTAAAACAGATAAAATCGACTTACGTAATAAATAGTTATATTTTATTAAAAATCACAAAAATTTTAAAAAAAATGAATTGGTCCGCTAATTCATTGATTTTGGCTTTTTTCCCAGACCGATATTTTACCT
The DNA here is from genome assembly GCA_019454045.1 of Zanthoxylum bungeanum. Taxonomy (NCBI): domain Eukaryota; kingdom Viridiplantae; phylum Streptophyta; class Magnoliopsida; order Sapindales; family Rutaceae; genus Zanthoxylum; species Zanthoxylum bungeanum. The sequence continues at coordinate 9,867 of SKCR01048595.1, forward strand.
TTGGTCGGACTGAACTCACAATTGATTTCGATTCGATCGGATGAACTGACTGATTTGGTCCGGTTTAATAACGCTGATTATGAGCTCAATTGAAAATTTTAATTATTTTTTTGAGTGTAATGGTCAATGAACTATTCCCCTTTGTCTACAAGATTAAGAATGCCTTAATTACCTCTTTTTTTTTTCTTTTTTTTGTATTATCCAATTGCATATTATAGTCTGTAAACTTCGCATTGGTCTTCCATTTTAGTCCAATATAATGGATAATAAAAATTATTATATTTTTTTTATTATTTATTTGGATCAAGCAATCGTATTAATCAATTGAAAGTGAACTTGCCGTCCAAACTTGAACCTACTTTCGGTGACAGAAACAATAAAGGACGTGTCATTTTCATTCTTCTATTTCTTGAAAGGAAGAAAAATTGCGTTTCAACTAAAAATATCCTTTAAATCGATACAAAAGATTCTGAAATTGATTTTTTGTTCATTAAAAAACGTTTTAAAAACGATTTCAAAAATATTAGCTACCTATCTATCCATCTCAATATATATATATGTCTGTAGGGCACGATATTACAAAATTTATAAAATAATCTACCATTGCCATTTTCAGTGAGATTTGATTATGAAATATTTTTTATTTATTTGATTTGTTTGGTAATCTACAATTGTCATTTTAGATAGATTTTATAATGAAAATATTTTGTTCTTTAATTTGTTTGGTAACTACCGCTCTCATTTTGAGAGAGATTCTATAATGAAATTATTTTGTATTTGCCATTTGATTTTAATGAAATAATCTTAACCGCCAATTAAGTCACATAAACATAGGTTTTTAGATATATTATCTCGCTTAATCCTAATTATTGTCTTTTCTTTTATCCACTAAATGACATATACTATTGTGCTTTATGCGATAATTTCATATTAAAGTTATTAAATTAAATTAATTAATTAATTTATTAAATAAAAATCATATTATAATTTTTAAGTCTTCTCACCGAGCCACATGACAACTTCATATTAAAGTTATAAAATCAAATTAATAAACGTGACAACTTTATTAGTTTTCCGACGACACCAGCGCGTTCGTATGGCCGTTGGGAGTTGAATATGCCCTCGAAATTTCGATCGGACCAGAATCATGAGTGTCCGCCTAGCCAGGTAAGTAATCCATGCGATGATTACTTGTGACGAGTTCTGATTGAATTTAAATAATAAAGAAACTTTATAGGTATATGTGTAAACATAAAACAGGAAGTGTGTGTGTGTGTGTGTAGAAGTAGAAAGATATCAGTAAGCTTTAGATTGAAAGTATAAAAATGACAAAGTATAAGCATATACATGAAACATGAGCAAATGTTTATGAATATAATATAATGAGACTTGGGTTTGGGGGTTGTAGAAACTACACCATAGGGAATGAGATTAAGGATTAAAGTATTATACTTTATAAGGAAGTAAATGTTTATGTACAGATCCATGTACAAGAATACAAAAACAAGAACACGAATGTACACACAGATAAGTAAAAGTATGTAAGTTACATGAGGTAATAAGTAAGTTTGTATACAGTAAGTGTGTGTGTGTATATTGGTTTTGAGAATGAATTCAGTATGCCAATGTGGATTGATGCAATTTTGGTAGCATGTATGTAATGAGTTTAAGCATGATAGATTAGTATATAGAATGTAAAGATAAGTTTTGTGTATGCTTAGAAGAGGTGCATGTATATGAATAATTTTCAGTGTACTATGGATATACATGACTTTATGCATGTACATGTATGATAGTATAAGAAATGCATATGCATACCTATATGTTGTGGTTTTCAGAAGTTAAGTTAAAGTTAAGAATATTTTTAAGTTACAAAGTGTTACAAAGCATAGTATCAAATGTTTTTAAAAGAAATGCATTTCAGAATATGTTTCTTACAGTTTTAAGATTTGGTTTAAGTTTTAAAAGTTTATCAGCAGTTTTCTTTACATGATTTTCGGGGCATGAGGTAAAACCTCACCCCAGTATGTAACTCGAGATACAATTGTAATTTACGGATTCAGAGACATGTGCACATGTAGAGAGTCAGGACGACAGCTTAGATTCGTGTACCTGGACTCTAGTGGTGGCTATGTCAAGTTGAGTCATTTTCCTGGACATGGAGCTGTACGTTCAGTTGAGTTGTTTTCCTAGGCGTAGGGCACCACCAGTTTCAGAGATGCCCAGTTGAGTCGTTTTCCTGGGCATAGAGCACACCCAGTTGAGTCGTTTTCCTGGGTGTAGAGAGATGTCCAGCTAAGTTGGTTTCCTGGACGTAGAGCAGTTTTCAGATTTTCAGATTTTCAGTTTTCCGTTTTCAGATTTCAGTCTTTCAGTACAAGATTTTAGAAACAGAATTTAAAAATAGTTTTCAGTTTTCAGTTATAATTTTCAAAAAGGTCTTATAGAAAAGGAAGTTTACAAAGACAGATTTTAGAAATAATTTCTAGAAACCAGAAATTTTTTAGTACATTTTCAGAAGATAAGTTTTATTAAAAGACTTTCAAACAGAGTTTCAGAAGAGAGTTTTTATAAAACAGTTTTTCAGAAAAGGTTTCCAGGAAGTATTTTTCTTAAAAAGTATGACATGTTAAAGTAGAAAGTAGTTTACAAGTCATGCATATAAATCACGTATTCTATAATCATTTGTGATCCATATAGTTGATAATATGCACGATAGTATTATTACATTTATATGTATACATGATGAATGTTTGTATAGGTTGTATGTTTACCTAGGAAGAACCCTTAAGTAAATACTAGAGCATGAAAACATAACTACGTCTCCATGTCTAAACAATTGATGATAATGTGATGAATGTATGATAGAAGAATATTTTATAATACAGATTTGATGATATTTCAAGAAAATAAAAGAAAGAAAGTTAATATAGATGCCTGAGTCGAATTAGCAAAGAGTATACAAAGATATGATGAGATATTAGAGTTAGCGCTGCAGAAACGTGATGAGAATATAAAAAGCTTGATGTGTATTATAGATGTTTGAGATACATGATCAAGTTATTGCATGAAAATATATTATTTGTAGCATATGTAAGTGAATAAGTGAATTAAGCACATAATAAAACTTGATTATACTATATATGTATTATGTGATTGTGATGCACGAGTTAACTTCAGACACATGGTAAGTAGTATCAGAAGTATACATATGGCTTTGCATGTATGATGGAATGTGCATGTACGAGATATGCGATGTTCACAAGTAACAGTCAAGGGAAGGTAAAAATATGAATTAGTTTTTGTGTTATGATTAGTTTATAAATAATTATATGACGAAGATGTGGAGTGTGAACGAATGGTAAGCTAATGTGAGTTTAAGGGGTTAGAAAATTTCAAAACTATGATTATGAAATAAGGACCTTGTAAAGGTAATGAAGATCACATAATGGGCATAAGTGAATACATATTGGAAGTGGAGATCAGACATTGGTAAGATTTCATGATACAGTTTTTGTATACATGTTATAAGTAAAGAAGATAATTAACTTATCAAATTGAGGTTTTCTCTTCTAATTGTGATTAAAGTTATGATATAAATTAAGATTTTATATATATATGAAAATTCGATTTTAAACAAAGGTTCTGACCCTATGCGGAATTACAAACAATAAGCAGGATAAGTCCTGTTACTGCAACTATGGATGAAAACAGACAACCACAATAGCAATCAAATAAAATTATGCTGCAAATATAAAAATAATAATAATAAATTAAAGCAGCAAATTAAATCAAACCACACAAAATCAACACAATAATTTTGGTGACGAAGTGGAAAACTCTTCCGAGTAAAAAACCACTCCGGGTATAGGCTACCACCCGAATCCACTATATCGAGAAAAACTTACAGCGATGGTCAAGACCTATGGTGGCAACTCCACCGACTCAAGTACCTCAATACTGCAAGAACTCAGGAACTCCTCAAGCCCGCGACCCACGGTTTTCTTCAGAACCTCTGAAGTCTCTGAGTAGATTATATCACCAATGACGCCGGAACTCCGACTACCAAACTTCCTCCTAAAGAACTCTAAAGGCTTAGGGAATTTGGGTTAAGTTGTGTTGAAGTTTAACAAAGAGGATTCACACCTTTAACAAAGAAGACATGAAGATGAAAAGAGTCTTCAAGGTGGAATCAATGAGAGTTGAAAGCTTTTAGAGATTTGGCTCAAGGGAAAAGTGTTTCAGCTCTCTCAACTAATGGGGAATGGCGGCTAAGTGTTATATTTATAGGTAGGGTGAAAAGCTAGGGTTTTGCAGGCCAAAATCGCGTTCAGTTCGTAGTCGCGTTCGAACGCTTACTTGAACGCTACTCGAACGCGCCCTTTCTGTGAAGACTCGTTCGAACGCCAATCGAACGCACAACGAACGGATGCTCTCTGGAATGATCCCGTTCGAACCCAACAAGAACGAGACTCGAACGTTTGCTCTCTGGAATTCCCGTTCGAACCCGAAGACGAACGCGTCACTAACACCACCTGTTCGAACCCATTAACGAACTCAGCACTAACGCCAATCGTTCGAACACTGCAACGAACACACCACGAACGCATGTCTGATGCACAGCAGCTAAAAACCAGTCCAATTATACAAAGATCTTCATGCAGGATTACAACTCAATTGAACTTGTTTTGTCACGGACACATGCCAATAAAAATGGAACTCACAATCTCCCCATTTGGCATTCCGTGACAAAACACTACCTATTACAAAGACTACGGTAATAGACCCAAAGATAAAGCAGTCAACTGTCAACCATCAAAACAGTGACTAATACAATAGGACTCGATCTAATACCTAAACAAGTAATCTTGAAATAATGCCACCGCAGCAATAAACCTGCTTACCTGAAACATCCACAAACAATAATATACCGTGAAAAGCATTGGGATAATCAAGTAAAACATAAAGCAGGTAAAAATCTCATACATGTACAAGTAGAAATCCTTCTCCCCCTTAATCTTAACTCCCCTTAGAAAGGAGAAATATAAAGGATATTCTACGGCTCTCTCCTATATATTAAGTCTCTCCCCCTTAATATATTACTCTCCCCCTTTTTATCACGAAATGACAAAGGGTAAAAGAAACAGGAAAAATAACAGGAGAACAGGAGACAACACATGCAAGAGCATAAACAAACAGGAATTACTCCCCCTCACTAACAGGCACAAACAGTTAGCAAAATAACATACGGGAAGTAAACCAAAACTCAGAAAAAGTGCACAAGAAGGAAAAAACAAATTGGTATGCAATAACATGAAGCACACACAGGCACATACTGAGATAAATAAAAATCCTGTCAAAAACTGACTGAAACAGCATTTAAAGCTGACACAATGATACCCAGTCAATATTCAGCTGTTTATGACATGAAACAATATGCATCATTTTAAAAGTGGCTAAATACAACACTTATGCATATGACATAAACACCAAAGCATATAAAGCACTTGCGTGAAAAATAAAGTGCACAACAAATCAAGACTTAAGATCTTATTTTATGAGCTGGACACAGCTAAAGAAATCCATCTCTAAACAAACCAAGTCCACAAAATAGGTGTTCAAACCCAGCACCACTAGGACCTGAAAATAAGCAACATTGGTTGCATGCTATATTATTTACCCCATAAATATCATGAGCTCATATCTAATAACTCTTTCGAGTGAAGGGTTTTTGCCCTTATCTTTTAAATTTGGCCATTTTGGCTCTTTTGCACTTGAGTCTCATTTTTTTTTGTAAATATATTTCTTTTTACTTTTGCAAAAAGGGGATAGCAAGGTCAACTAGTCAAAGGTCACACTATTGAGCAAACAAGATAAGATAGAAATTAGATTGTTATTCCAAAAACTCATACATGCGACCAAGCCTTGATAAAATAAAAATGTGTATGTGAAAGTGCAAGCACAAGATATACCAAAGGTTTTTATCACACACACTCATGTATATAGAGCATCAAGAAAAATAAAAGCATATCATACATGCATAATCATATATCCTACATACCAGGATCACATGCATAAGTTTTTCATGCTCTAACAAGCCGTAAAATAAAATAATTTTTGTCTTTTTCATTTTCTATTTTTTTTGTATTTTTCAGATTTTAACAAATAGAAATAAAGACACAAACAGGCTTGCAAAACATCCAATGGTACGTGGAGTTGTATCCCGAGTGCAGATCATACTACCGTCCATTCGGAATCGGCTATGAAATTTATGTCCGGGTTTCCATCCTATATACCAAAGGATATATAACAAAAACAAGACACACACACCCATATGCTGTGAAAACAAAATAAACGTGCAAAAACATAAAACACACGCACACACACATGCAATGGGAAAATAAAAATGCATCTTTCAAGCAGAGTTACACCGAAGTGCACTCTCATCATGTCCATCAGGACATGCAGAAGTAGATGGGAAGTCGACTTGCCTCCTCACCCAAACCTTTCTAGGAACCTCATCCACTTGAGAATTCCTAGTCAACAATTAAGTTTCTCACTAAGAAATTTTGTCTGTTTAGTTAGTGCAGAAACTCGAGAAGCTAGATTTGAAGAGTCAAATCTAGGTGACACCTTCTTAGGCCTCTTCTTATGCTTGTGAAGCATGAAGCACTTAGGCCTAATATGTCCAGCCTTGCCACAGTGGTGGCACACAGGCACAAACCTCGGATGAGAGCGAGGTTTACCCACAACACCTCTAGATTGAGGTTGGGAAACAGGACGAGGAATAAATGGAGGAATAACATGACTACACTCAACAGGTTTCTTTCCTAAGTCACGTTTAGCTGCTACAGGCACAGCTTTAGAAGAAGAAGCCTTATTACAGTTAGGCTCAGAAAGAATACCTAACATACGGTCCACCTTTTTATTTCCACTAGAAAATGCGGACAATTGAGTTCTAGCATTTTCAAGTTCGGTCTCTAAAATTTGGACTCTATTAACTAGGCCACTGTTCCTCGCCTCTAGGTCATCAACCTTCAAAAGGCTTTGCTCAAATTTGGCTTGAGCTTCATTTTTTTCTAGCTTTACAGCTTTCAGCCTTTTATTGACCTCTATATTAGTCTTCTTAATAGCTAAACTCTCATTAAACAATTCAACATAAGCTACCTGAAGACTTTCCTCATCTACAGACTCATCAAGAGAGACTTCAGAATCAGCATCATTCACAATAATCTCTCTCTCATCAGTCACACTGGCAGTAAAAGCAATATAATTGCCTTTAGGAGAGTCATCACCTTCAGAATCACTAAGTGATGCTGCCATGGCTTTCTTACCTTTAGCCTTAAGGTATGTGGGACACTCAGATCTAACGTGCCCATATCCTTCACATTCATAGCATTGGGCACCACGGGATCTACTATCCCTATCCTCTCCAGACTCACTCCTGCTATGCCTATTTTCTCTAGGCATAACCTCCCTATCTCTGTTACTGCTATGACCACTCTTCTTAAGTTTAAGAAATTTCTTAAACTTCTTTGCAAATATGGCCAAATCACGATCCGTGATGGTATCATCATCACTAGACGAATTATGCACAACTTCCTTAGCGATTTTCATCGCAAGCGTTTTTGGCTCTCGATAACCAGGAAGTTTTTTCTCATAAACCTGCAGTTTTCCTACGAGTTCTTCTAAATTAAGCTGATCAAGGTCATTACTTTCCTCGATGGCGGTGATCTTGGGTAGGAACTTATCAGGTAGGGATCTCAGGATTTTCCTAACTATCCTACTGGTAGGAATAGTCTCACCTAGGTTAAAACTAGAGTTAACAATATCGTTAATCTCAGCATAAAACTCATCAAAGGTCTCATCTTCTTTCATTCTGGCGACCTCAAACCTAGTAGCTAAATCCTGGAGTCTATTATTTTTAACAGACAATGTGCCCTCATGCACAGTCTGTAGGATGTCCCAAGCATCCTTAGCTATCTCACACATTGAGATTCTCCTAAACTCAGCAGAACACACAGCACCATGTATGACATTAACAGCCTTGCTGTTCCTATTGCTAGCATCAAATTCGTCCTTGGTCCAGGTCAATTTATCTTTAGGGGAAGAGACCCCATCAACAATAACAACGGGAGGTTTCCACCCGTGTTCAACAGTCATCCAGACTCTCTCATCTAAGGACTTAAGGAACGCTTTCATGCGAACCTTCCAATGTAAATATTCTGTGCCATCAAAAAATGGCGGACAATTTAAGGGTTGACTACGCTCCATAGCTAATGGGTCAAGGATCGAGTTCAGGCTCTGATACCAATTGAAAATTCGATTTTAAACAAAGGTTCTGACCCTATGCGGAATTACAAACAATAAGCAGGACAAGTCCTGTTACTGCAACTATGGATGAAAAACAGGCAACCACAATAGCAATCAAATAAAATTATGTTGCAAATATAAAAATAATAATAATAAATTAAAGCAGCAAATTAAATCAAACCACACAAAATCAACACAATAATTTTGGTGACGAAGTGGAAAACTCTTCCGAGTAAAAAACCACTCCGGGTATAGGCTACCACCCGAATCCACTATATCGAGAAAAACTTACAGCGATGGTCAAGACCTATGGTGGCAACTCCACCGACTCAAGTACCTCAATACTGCAAGAACTCAAGGAACTCCTCAAGCCCGCGACCCACGGTTTTCTTCAGAACCTCTGAAGTCTCTGAGTAGATTATATCACCAATGACGCCGGAACTCCGACTACCAAACTTCCTCCTAAAGAACTCTAAAGGCTTAGGGAATTTGGGTTAAGTTGTGTTGAAGGTTTAACAAAGAGGATTCACACCTTTAACAAAGAAGACAGGAAGATGAAAAGAGTCTTCAAGGTGGAATCAATGAGAGTTGAAAGCTTTTAGAGATTTGGCTCAAGGGAAAAGTGTTTCAGCTCTCTCAACTAATGGGGAATGGCGGCTAAGTGTTATATTTATAGGTAGGGTGAAAAGCTAGGGTTTTGCAGGCCAAAATCGCGTTCAGTTCGTAGTCGCGTTCGAACGCTTACTTGAACGCTACTCGAACGCGCCCTTTCTGTGAAGACTCGTTCGAACGCCAATCGAACGCACAACGAACGGATGCTCTCTGGAATGATCCCGTTCGAACCCAACAAGAACGAGACTCGAACGTTTGCTCTCTGGAATTCCCGTTCGAACCCGAAGACGAACGCGTCACTAACGCCACATGTTCGAACCCATTAACGAACTCAGCACTAACGCCAATCGTTCGAACACTGCAACGAACACACCACGAACGCATGTCTGATGCACAGCAGCCAAAAACCAGTCCAATTGTACAAAGATCTTCATGCAGGATTACAACTCAATTGAACTTGTTTTGTCACGGACACATGCCAATAAAAATGGAACTCACAATATATATATATATAAATGTGAAGTTTTATTATCAGAACATATGCATGATTACTTACTGAGTCATTATGACTCACAGTACATCAGTTTATTAGTTTTGCAGGTCAGTAACAGTCATATAGAACCGTTAGGATTTCAGTGAAGACTTTGAAGACAGTGGGTCGCCCCAATTGCAGTTATGAGAGTTTTGTAGTCCTGGGTTGAGTTATGGGTCCTCACGGCCTTTGTATTTGTATTTGCTCTCGCATCTCGTATGTATGAGTAATGTATTAGTATGGTTTTATGTTGAGTTCTACCTGGAGGCCAAGTGATTTACTTTTATTTTTTGAGTTCAGGCCTGAGGCCTAAATTATGATTGCATTTATATTGAGTTGCATAACAGGTTGTCTCATGGTGCTGTCTATAAGGCAGGTTGCATGATGTTCTGCACGTCATGCCGAAATTTCGACAGAATCAGAGGCTTAAGAAGGCAGGATTAGCCTGTCTCCTGTCGGTAACATACTGGCTTAGGCGGGATGTTACAATAAATCTATTAAATAAAAATTATATAACAATAAAAGTATATATTATAATTTTATAAGAATTCCATTATAATAATAAAAATGTATTATAATATCATATTAAAATAAAAACACTATTAAATTTTCTACAATTAACCTAAGCTCTACGATTAATTTTTTATTATTAAATTATAAAATTAAAATAATAAATTATTAACATAACAAATTTATTACAATACAAAAACATAATCTACGATAAAAGTAATAAGTAAGAAACCTTTTAATTTTATTAATTAATTAATATTTAAATTTATTACTATAAATATATGAATTAAATATTTTTAAGCATTGTAATCGCTCCACATGCCGGCTTCATATTGAAGTTATAAAATTAAATTAATAAATATATAAAATAAAAATACATATTATAATTTTAAGAGAATTCTATTATAACAAGAAATAATTTAGACTGTCCTATTAAAATAAAATAAAAATACTATTAACTTATCTACAATTGATCGAATCTTTACTATTAATTTTTTATTATTAAATTATAAAATTAAAATATTTGTATAATTAATTTTTTATTATTAAATTATAAAATTAAAATATCTCGATGGTTATTTTTTATTATTAATTATAAACATAATCTACTAGTAAAGTAATAAATATTTTGATTTAATTAATTAATATTTTAATTTATTATTATTAAATTATAAAATTTTAAAAAAAGAACCAATTATAATAAGAAAACATATAGTATAATTTCTCATATATGTGTGTGTAAGTTAAATATTTTTAAACATTCTCATCGCGGCACGTGACGGCTTCATATTAAAGTTATAAAATTAAATTAATAAATCTATTAAATAAAATCATATTGTAAAAAAAAATACATATTATAATTTTATAAGAATTTTATTTAAACAAGAAAACATATTATAGATCCTGTTAAAATAAAAAAAAAAAACACTATTAAATTATTTACAATTAACATAATCTCTACAATTAATTTTTTATTATTAAATTATAAAATAAAATATCTCTATAATATTTTTTTATTATTAATTATAAAATTAAAATAATAAATTATTAACATTAGAAACCTATTGCAATATAAAAACATAATCCACTATTTAAGTAAGAAATTTATTAATTTATTATTATTAATTTATAAAATAAATAAAGAAACCTATTATAATTAGAAAACATATTATAATCTCTCATTAAAATACAAAACATATGTGACACTTAATCTGTACAATTAATTTTTTATTATTAAATTATAACATTAATTTTTTTTACAATTAATTTTTTATTAAATAAAAAATATATTATAATAAAAATATATATTATAATTTTATAAGAACAATATTATAATATGAAACCATATTATACTATCTTATTTTACTTATAAAATATTATTAAATTATAAAATTAAATCTATTAAATATGATCCATATTATAAAAATAAAATACATTATAATATCCGATTAATTTTTGAATAATATCACAGATAATCTAACAAAAAGCATACAATTTTTGAATAATATCACAGATAATCTGACAAAAGCATACACACACATATATATAAGTTTTTATTATTAATTATTATAAATTAAAATAATAAATTATTAAAATAAAAAACCTATTAATATAAAAAAAATATATAATCTACTGTTAAAACAATAAAGTTAAATTACAGTCACCCACAAAACCTATAACCAATATCTACCATAAAAGTGGCAAGCCACGACAGATGAGAAGTTTTACGACTCAACTACAACATAATGATTCTGATATAGTTGGCCTTTTGAGTACTTGAATATTTCCCAACAGTTCGGGTAAATTTACAATTATTACTTCGGTGAACATAGTAGCTATATAATCACAACGGGTTATATAAGACAGATATTGTAGAAATTGGATGTGGAAAAATAATGACCAATAACTTTTTGATTATACAAACGAAAGGCCAAAAAAATTGGATTAAAAAACAAAAAGAACCCCAAAAAGAAAGATACACGAGACAAAAAAAGGTACGTATAGAACAAGCAGAAGGTTGAGATAAGCATTTGTATAATTTTTCTAAAGGTAGTTAGTTTAGATAAAAATAATAATAAATAGAAATATGCAAATCTATTGTTATTTTTATTTTATTTTTAATTATTTCTATAAATTTTTTTATTTCATGAATTTTTTTATTTCTTATTATGCTTCAGGATGCAGACTCTGATTATTAGCTCTTGCATAGTTAATTAGAAATATTATTTGAGAACTGAGAGATAAATAGTGGAAGCATAAATATTACATGTAAGTAAATCAATTGTGTCATTTAAATTATAAAACCAACAAGATCCGGAGCGTTTATAAGATCAATACTTAAGTATATGTTCAACCCGTAAAAATATGGGTCCAGTGCTAGTTAAATTATAAAATTAAAACCTCCTTATCGCGCCATATGACGACTTCATATTAAAATTACATCTAAAAACTAATTAATAAATCTATTAATAAAAATACATATTATAATTTTATAAGAATTTTATTATAACAAAAAAAATATATTACAATATCATATAACATAATCTATATAATTAATTTTTTAATATTAAATTATAAAATTAAAATATATATACAATTATTTTTTATTATAAAATTATAAAATTAAAATAATAATTTATTAACATAATAAACCTATTGCAATATAAAAAATAACCTACTATTAAAGTAAGAAGTCAATTAATTAATTAATATTTAAAGTTATTATAAAAATAATTATAAAATTAAACATATTATAATACCTCATTAAAAAAAAAAGCATATGTGACAATTAATATTTACAATTAACCTCTACAATTAATTTTTTATTATTAAATTATAAAATTAATGTATCTTTACAATTAATTTTTTTATTAAATAAAAAAATTAGAATAAAAATACATATTATAATTTTATAACAACTTTAATATAATAAGAAAACATATACTATCCTATTATAATTAAAAAACACAATTAAATTATAAAATTAATAAATCTATTAAATAAGAACCATATTATAATAATGAAATATATTATATTATCATATTAAATTCTGAATAACATCACAAATAATTACATAAAAAATGTATGTGTGTATAAATTAAATATTTTTTAAGTTTTATCATCAACTTGGGGGCAAAATATGGCTTCATTCAGATGAATTGTATAAGCTGGCTCGGGTTGCTTGAATAATTTATTACATCATAGCATTAAAACATATTATATTATCCGATTAATTTTTGAATAATATCACTGATAATCCGACGAAAAATATAAATATACAGACATACAGACATACATACATACATACATACATATTTTTAAGTCTCCCCATCGCATCACATGACACTTAATCCCTACAATTAATTTTTTTTATTACCTATTAGAATAATAAAATATATTTTAATCTTCTATTAATATATATATATATGTGTGGTGTGTGTGACACATAATTTCTACAATTAATATTTTTATTATTAAATAATAAAATTATAATAAAAAATTATTAAATAAAAAAAACTATTAAAATATAAATATATATCTTCATATTAAAATAAGAAACCTAAATAGTAGCCGTCCACAAAACCTAAATAAATTTTTTTGATTTCGGGTCTATTATTATTTGTTATTATATTTTTAATTATTTCTATAAGTTTTTTTTATTTCATGAATTTTTTTACTATTTATTGCACTTAAGGATGCAGACTCTAACTATTAGCTCTTGTATAGTGAATTAGAAAATATTATTTGAGGACTGAGAGACAAACAAATAAGGTATAAATATTACGTGTAAGTAAATTATTTGTCTCATTTAAACTATAAAACCGACAACATTCGAAGTTTTTATAAGATCAATACGTAAAATGTCTATTTAACCATAGGTCATGTATTAATAAAATGTAAAACTTCATTAATAAGCTTATATAATAATGTTGCTAATTTTTTATGCAAGGACGATCTTGCGTGGTCCTCATGGAACTTATAAAATATGATGCTATCTTATCTTATAAATGACCAGACGCAGTTGAAAAGAAGAAACATTTACAATAAATAAATAATTAAAAAAAAAGAATAAATAAACTGAACTTGAATGAATTGTGGATATTCAGACGTTAGTTCAATATGAAATGCATCAACTCGCACCACGTTGACAGAAAATTTCCATACAAACATAGACAACAATAACTACAAATTTTTTTTAAATGTCGAAAACCTCGCCATCAAATCATTCGACCTAAGCTTATGTGAAACAGATAAAATTTCTGATTGCCCCAAGTTCTTACAAAAAAATACACCATTTAGATTCGAACCTCGAACCTGTCAATCAAGTCCTAAACCCTGTTGTCACCAAATCACACCTCTTAATAACTACATGGTTATAAAGATATTTGATAAATCAAGAGTCTCTAGATAAATAATCTCATTAATATACCAATACTACTACACTGTAACGACCGGTAGTTTAGTTACTATTACGTTGTAGTACTATGGTATTGTTGGACGAAGATAATATAAAATAAGTTATGTTGAGACTCAAATATGCTCTGAGATGACTTTGGGGACAATTGGTAAATTTCTCGAAGTCCCGGGACGAGACTGTACCGTGTTTCCTTTGTACCACCCATGGTATTTGGGGCATAATTTTTTCATGCGATCTCTGATTTTTATGAATTTTATATCGTCGAAAAGCTGAGATCGAGACCTACAACTTCCGCGTTGAATATTTTTCCAAAATCGGACCAGAAATAGGTCAAAAATGCAAATCAAAATTCGAATGAATAGTAATTTCGGACCCAAGTGATAAAATCTCCATATTTCTCCATTTCTCTACAAACCTCTACATTGTTCTTTGTATCAATTGAGTCCCACTATATAAAGGGACTATTATTCATCAATACCAAAAGAAATTAGCAGCAAAATAGAAAAAAGAGAAGTGAGGAAGCCGAGAGAGAAAGAGAGGGAAAGAGAAGAAGGAGAAGAAAGAAAGAGAAGAAAAAGAAGAGGAAGAATAAAAGAAAAGAAAGAAGAAGAAAGAGGAGGTTGGGCATCATTGGAAGCTTGTAGGGTGAAGGAATCAAACATGAGAAAGGTAAGAAATCTACGACCCATTTTCTTTAAATGGTAAGCTTAATGATTTGGTATTTGTTTAGTGTTGAGACTTGAGTATGATGATAATTGAGTTATTCCTTTTGTTTTGAGTTAATAAAAAGGTTGGTAAACCTCAATTGTTTAATTTGGATGGAAAATTGGTGAGTTGATAAAGTGAATTAAAAGTGAGATTCTTGATGAATTGATGGTTTAATGCATGTAAAATGGAGTGTGAAATGATGTTTTATATATTGTTTTTTGGTATGAAAGTGTTGGAATAGAGTAGAGTTGGATAACTTCAGCTTTGGATGAATTTGAAGAAGGAAATCAGATCCTGAAAAACCAAGCACGCGTCGCGACGCAAGAAGGAATAGCGCAACGCAAGAGCAAAATGACTACCGGATTCAGAACGATGTGCTGCGTCGCGGCGCGAGGCGCAGAGTGCACTAAATCAGTTTTAAACACCGCAGTTCTGCCCTAGCGCGTTAGAGGCCACCTTTAGGGACTCGTATCAGTTTTTTCACATATCTTACATCAAATTATGATCATCACAAGCCTTGTGTATATAATATACGGATAAACCTTTAAGTATTAAAAGTATTGTGATTATTTTACTACGTTGATTCTAATTAAGTTCCGATCATAGGTTATCCTCATGAACCACATTATCCTTCGATCAAGGATCCAGTGCCAGCCAGACTGAAACATAGTGAGTGGACACTATTTTCTCTAAGTTGTTTCTTTTTATAACAGTTTTCAATATCAGACTTACTTTTCTGTCTTTTAGGGCGTTAGCCAATTTCTTTATCAGTTATGTTTTGTCTAGCATACTTTAAGAAATGTTTTAAAAAGGAAATATTTTCAGAATATGAGTTTTATGATTTTTCAGGGCATGAGGAAAAACTCAGCCTAGTACGTAACTTGACACAGTGGAATTGAAGGACAAATACATGTGCACATGTAGAGGACTAAGGGGACGACGATACGTAACGCCCTCAGATCCTAGAGCAGGGCTAGGGGGACAGCGATACGTAATGCCCTTAGACCCTAGTTTCAGAGCTTAGGTGGTAGCATAGATCAGCATCCCCAGTTCTAGTTTGTGGCTTGGGGGACGGCGATACGTAACGCCCCAAGGTCATGAATTTGCACTGCTGGCTACAGTTAGGCGTATGGGGGGACGACGATACGTAACGGCCTCATATGTCAAGTTTTTCAGTTACAGCTCAGTTCACAGATACCATATTTTCAGAGAACAGTTTTCAGAAATCAAAATTTTAGAAAATAGTTTTCAGAAACCAGACTTTCAAAATCAGACTTTAGAAAGAGAAGTTTTATTAAAGATTTTTCAAGCAAAGTTTTTAGAAAGAAAGTTTTCTATAAGTTATTCCGTTGAAACTCTGGTTTTAGAACCAAACCTTTTTATAACAGTTTTTCAGTTTTTGTCCACTCACTTAGATCGTACAGCGATCTAACCCCCCACTCCCAGTGTTTGTTTTGGAGGTATTCCAGAATGACGAGCTCGAGAGGACGGATACCGATGGCAGTCATTAGAGGGTATGGGTCCACCAGTTCAAGTCAGGGAGAGTAAGAATCCAGTCAGAGTCAAACAGAAGTCTTGTATTAGTTTTTGGTTGTCTAATAGTTGATGTAAAAACATGTGCTTTATGTATACAGTTCTTTTTAGAGTTGAGTATGCATGATAAGTTGTTGAGTTTGGACTACGATCCCATACATACTATTCATTAATTTGTTCGTTAATGATTTAATAATAGTAATTATATTTTATAGTAAGTAGTTACTTTACGATTACATTTATTAACTTTCATACATTGAATTTTATAATTGTTATTTTTCCCCTACTGAAAGATAACTTGTCTTAGACTCTTATACTTGTAAGTCATAAACTTTAGATAATAAGATTTTTTACATATAATAAAGAAAAAAATGAACGATATCTTTTTTTTTTTGTTCAAAAGTTAGTTAAAAATCCCTCAAATGAATGTTAACTTGTAAATATTTACGGGGTTTTCCTCATTTTTTGAGTCCTATTTTTTGACCGTTTATTGACAAAAGTATGATTTTGTTGAAAAGTTTTCTGCCAAGACAATACTTTTCTGGGAAAAATACTGTTCGATAGTGTGTTTGATAGAGAGTATTGCATTAACAATATAAGTTAATTTATAAGATATGAAATATGTTGGTGACAAAGTAGCATGATGGATTTTGATGATGTCAACACTTAAAGTCTTCGACGCGCATTAGCGAGATATTACAAAAGATTTCGAAGTAATTGTTGATAAAAAGCTAAAATGTGCTACAAGATGATCAAGAAATCAAAGATGATAAAAAAGTAAAGAGATGATGAAAAAGTCAAAGAATGAGCAAAGCAAGATGAAGATCAAAATAATGATTAAGAGCTAAAACTAATTGTAAGTGAGTTTATTCAAATGTTTTAAAGCTCTTAGGAATCATACATTTTGCATCATTTGCATTTAAAATGACTTATAATGCTTAAAGAGTCATTTGCACCAAAATGAATTTCAATGCACAAGTACATCGGAAAATGATTTTGAATAATTAGCAAACAGTTGAATTAAACTTCAAATGATATACCTTTAGATAGATATGTGTCTCTAGTTTTCTACAGTTCTAATGGAACACAATTCTGATATATAGAACTTTTGCTACAGCCATTTTACTACAACATGTTCATATGTGTGTTTTTTGCATACATGTCACATTAGAAAAATTCCATAAAATTCATCTTAATATTTTTGAAGTTGTTTATGTAGAAATTTATGGATCATGATTTGAAATTTTCTATACAAAGTTATGACCAAAATACTGAGTGCTGTCATGATTGACCGGTCATCAGAAACTTACTAAAACAGGCATACCGGTCACCATACCGGTACCATATCGGTCTAGACAGGCATACCGGCTATATACCGGTCATCATACCGGTCAGAGCTGAATTTTTCATACATTCTGGAACCGGGCCAAATCATACCGGTATTAATACTGGTGTACATACCGGTTTCCATATCGATTTCCATACCGGTCTTACGACTAGTTCTTCAAACGATAATAAATCCATTGGAGATCGACATACTGGTGTCAGAGACCGGCAAAACGGTCTCAGAAAGAGCTGTTGGGGCTTGCTTCACATTTTACTATATATTGAAGCCCCTATTTTTTTTTTCCATACATAAGACATTACACACAACCTTCATTCATCTCATAGAGCAAAAACAAAAGTGTTTATTAAATTTTCAAATCATTTTACACTCTCTACATTTAAAAAAAGCTTATATTTCATCTTCATATTCATATTAGTGAGCTTTGATATATTTGAGTGAGAAACTCACATCTTAAATCTTCTTTATTTTTATTAATGCCCAAGTGGGTTTACAAACATTTTATTCAAAACACTTTTAGTTTGTGAAATCTCATTGTTTGGGTAATTGTAAAGGTTTTCGAGTGAGCCTACGTATAAAACTCAAAGTATAAATGTTCGAAGTGCATATGTGTAAAACTGTTGGTTGCGAGTGAGCCACAGAAACTCGTTATTAATAAAAAGCTTCAAGCGCGGCTTGGGGGAGTGGACGTAGGCATTGTTGGCAGAATCACTATAAATCTCGGTGTAGTTTTCTCTATCCCTTAACTCTTTACATATTGCAAGTTTTATTTATTACATGTTTATATATTAGAAACTTGCATATAGGTTGTTTATTAAAATAGAGAAAATTGACCTTAAGCATTAATTGGTAAAAGAGCTTAAAATCGGCAAAAATTTTTATTTCCGTATTATTTAGCCATAACCCAATTCACTCCCCTCTTAAGTATAAAGTTTAGTTTATTGTTATTGCTTGTAGGTAATTTAAGTACAAACACTAGAGTAAAAATTAGTGTCAAATTTTTTTCATATTATGAAATTATAGTTTTGTGAATGTTAACATTAGTATTAAAAATACATTTGGCGGAGAATTTTAACGCTAATGAAATGCTCCACCAAATGCACCCTTAGTATTTTAAAATCAATGAGATTAAAACTTGAAGGTAGGTTTTGGTTTATATTTATGTCATATGTATACCCACTTTATATTTGTAGTAAAGCGATACTATTTTTAAACCGAGTCTATTTTTGCTTTCATTTTCCTTATTCTTCTTTGTAAGAAATTATGACCCAAAACTAATAATTAAATATAATGATAATTATATAGTCTAGATTATGAAAATTAATAATGGGTAATTATTTAATTTGGACCGTAAGTGGGCTAGCACCCTAAATGGGTCAAAGGATAATTAATTATATATTTTACTAATTAAAGTCTGATAATAATGATTGAGATTAACAAACCCATTTGAATTTATCCTCATATCTAGGGTTTTTGAGGCCAAAGGTCTTGCTTCATTATTTGATTACTTGCTTCATTATTTGATTACACTCTCATATGAAATATTATAGAGAGAAACTTTAATATCCCAATAAGAGTTTTATTCCGAACGTTCAAGGAATTCATGTGTATATTTTAAAGGTGCTATGCTTGCAGCACTTGATGGATTTTGTAGTTACAATTATTACAATTATTTCACGGTAATTGGGAAATCCAAATATGACAAATATTACAATTATCCTCAAACTGACCCTAACGGCGGACCCTGAGAGTAGACCCTGACGGTAGAGGCTGAAAGCGGAGGCTGAGGGCAGAGGCAGACCCTGAGAGCGGAGGCAGAGGCTGAAGGGCAGAGGCAGACCCTGAGAGCGGAGGCAGAGACTGAAGGGCTGAGGCAGACCCTGAGATTGATGATCCTTCTTCACTTTCCCGAGGCTTGTTGATTACAACAATATCCTTAAAACAAATTCGCCCCCTACCGTAGGTGTAGTAGAACGTGAGACGTTTGTTTCCCAGGATACAACGAAAAACCCGAACGAGTATGGGCACCACCAAATCCCGTTCCCAACGAACCACAAAAGTGCTTGAACTCTTCCAAAAAACAAAGAAAATAAAATGCTCTGAAAATTTGTTGTTTGTTAATTTCGTTCCTCTCTTTTTCAAAAACTAAGCATTGAGTCTCTTTATAAAACCAAAATAAAAACGTCTCAATTAAAGGAAATTAACTAGCCAATTAAATCTCATAAATGAGAGATGTTACACATTGTTGTAACCACCAAGCTAATTAAATTAGCTATTATGGAAATTAAACTTTTGTAACCACCAAGCTAATTAAATTAGCTGTTATGGAAATTAAACTTTTGTAACCACCAAGCTAATTAAATTAGCTGTTATGGAAATTCAAAATTTTCCAACACCAATGAGTGAACTTTGAGCAACAATTTCTCATTCACCCAAGCACCATTTTAAGCATATGAATATACCATTTCGAAGTACTCACGGAGGAGTATCCGAATCATTCAATAAGAACCACTAACACGAAGTGGATCATGCTTAAAATTGAGCCTCAAAATGCTTACTCATAAGCATTTTTCCAACAGATTTTTCATATTAAAGAATACTTCATTGTATAAAATATAATTTACTTTAATGTAAAGTATATATTTCATATGGGATTTCATTAGATGTGATTTTTATTAAAAACATTAAAATCTTGATCCATAACTTAATTGAATTTAAATAAATCAAATATATTTTATTTGATCGCTTCTACATATATTATAAAATCCAACAGTGTCCCCAATAGGCGTGACTTGGTGGTATAGGGCTCAAGATCTAATATTCATATTCAGGATTCGAATACAAGAAATACATTTCTTATAAGAATCTGAAACACCCGTGAATTTTACATGTTTTACTTAAACCTGAAAATAATTAGTTGATAATGAAATTTACAACGATTTAAAAAAAAAATGCCAACAATCCCTCCTCAACTTATTATCCCACTACTTCAACCGCCACTCCATTCCCATTTCCATTCACAATACATCACCAAACTCCCATTTCCATGCCCATTAACACTACCAACTCTATCACTCCCACTAGTAATTAATCTTTAATCAATTGCAACACTCCAACCTTTTTTTCCCAGCTCCAACTCTAATCTTACGCCCAAGATTACACTTGGTAATTCTTATTTGAGAACAATCAATGAATGTAAAAAAATTTATATTGTAGGTATTTAGACAATATTAATAAATAAATTGAAATTGAATTACAATGCAAGTAATTAAAATCAATAGCAATAAACTGACTTGTATAGATTGAAATTAACATATATGTTATGTTTTATAACAGAAATTCGTCCCAAAAAAAAAAAAAAAGAAGACTGAATTCTAGCAAATCCCAAAAAGAAAATAAAAATGATAAACACACCAACACTCTCACTTACAAAAACCCAACCCCCTCACTGTAAAATGATAAACACACCAACACTCTCACTTACAAAAACCCAACCCCCTCACTGTAGCTACAGTTAGGGGGTTGGGTTTTTTTGTGAGTGAAAATGTTGGTGTGTATATGATTACTTTAAAGAAAAACAAGAACAATAAGCTATTTTTTTTCAATTGGATATGTTTAAAAACTGATCATAATCAAAATCCCAACCCTTAATTTTGTTTCATTACATAGTTTTTGACAGAGACAAATGGGCTTCGGGTGTGAGAGCCAAGGAAGACAGAGACAATGCAAGACATTGTGATAGCAAAAATTAAGCTTGAGAGATACTGAATAAATGTGTGATTTATAAAATAAAAATAAAGTTTTTGTTGATGGTGTTTTTAGGCACTATATAATTTAAAGCAGCACGGTAGGGACAAAAGGGTAATTCCCTTCTTGATCAAAGTCATTAAATGCCGACCCGATCACATGAGTATTATAAACAGTAAGAGACCGAGCACTTTAATCAGTAACCGACCACTTTGGATCAGCGACCGGGCATTAATCAGATCGGCAGAAGCATTCTTAGCTCGAAGGATCATGATGACCGACCTCATGAAGACCGGCCATCCGGCAAGACGTGCTCCGGAAGATAAGAAATCTTATTCCTACAGGATAAGATATTTAATTATCCTACTTCCATGGGGTAAAATTAATAAAGTCAACATCCTAATAGGATAAAGAAAGAAAAGATAGTTTTGATTAGGAATCCTTATGGGAAAAGGGAATTGTTTCAATTAGGAAACCTTATAGGAAAAGAAAATCATCTTAGACTGGGAATTCTTGTACAAGTAATAATCTGATTTCTTCACCATTATAAATAGGAGGGTAGAGTAGAGTATGCATAAGGAACATGAGCATCAAGATCAAAATCAGAATCAAGATCATTGTAATCACACTTGTAAACCCAAGAGATATCGGAGAAGCATATCTCAGTAATAAAAGTATCATCCAGTTTGTGTCCGTGGACGTAGGTCGGATCCAATCCACCGAACCATGTTAAATCTCCTTGTCGATTGGCGTATTTTCTGTCTTTTCGCTAAGTTTGCTTTTAGTTTCCCCCATAACTAAACAAATTCACCGTTGAAGGAGGATTACTCGGAGGTAATATTCCCATATTGCCCCGAGACCAAAATCAGCCGTCAACAGTTGGCGCCGTCTGTGGGGAACTTAACAATAAGCAGTTCGCGTAGTAAGACGATGGCAGAAGGCGGAAATCACCAATCTTCAGGGAGTTCAACTACGAATTGGATGGAGAAGATAGAAGAAAGCATGAGGGGAGATAATGAGGAAAATCAAGCCTTTCTAAAATCCATGATGGATCGACTGGAGAGAATGGAAGGGATAAACAACGAGAAACTTGAAGCAGGAACCAGTCGGAGGAAAAGCGAAATAGCGGGAGGAAAAAGGGCAACGAAATCCAATAAATGTAAGTAAAACATCTTCTGTCTTAAGCTGACATTTGATTATGCCTGTTTGTTATGACCCGCACAATGGTTTTGATATTTATTTCCGGCTCGGGTCTGCTCTTGTACCGCCGAGACCGATGTTTCTTTCCGGCTCGGGTCTGCTCTTGTACCGCCGAGGCCGATGTTTCTTTCCGGCTCGGGTCTGCTCTTGTACCGCCGAGACCGATGTCTCTTTCCGGCTCGGGTCTGCTCTTGTACCGCCGAGACCGATGTTTCTTTCCGGCTCGGGTCTGCTCTAGTACCGCCGAGGCCGATGCCTATTTTCGGCTCGGGGCTGGATTCGTTCCGCCGAGGCCACTCGGTTATTCGGCTCGGGGCTGGATTTCGTTCCGCCGAGGCCACTCGATGTAATGGATCCGTGGGAAAGCATAGCACGGGGAGAGACGATGCCCCCGTGACGATTGCTTGCTCCAGTGACACCGGACCTAAGGAGGAATATGCCCTTAGTATCCCGGACACTCTTTGATCCATTCATCATTTGGATCTGAAAGAGGCGCAACACGGGGAGGCGTTATGCCCCCGTAGCGTGCGCCTACTCCAGCGCGGTAAGGAGGAGCCCTCGCGCAAAACGCAGGCTCCATAGTGACCTGACGTACAGAGGAAGTGCCCTTACCATTCAAACGCTCACCTGATCCAAATCCTGGTTCGCCAGGACGCTGAATTGAAAGATTCAGAATTGTGTTTTGGAGGCCTCAGACGGGACGCTGTTCTGAGACATCCGTGCTGTTATTTACATTTTAACGTTTTGCTTTGGGACAAGTGCTAAGTCACCCCCACCTTTTGATTTTATTTATTTGTTTTTTATTTTTCACCGGTCTGGCAAGGGGACGCCCATGCCAGATTCGGTAGGGCTTCAAAGGTTGATTCACTTCCCTTCTGAATAAGTCCCAAGGAGTATTCGGCTCGGGGCTGGATTCGTTCCGCCGAGGCCTCTTGGTTAATCGGCTCGGGGCTGGATTCGTTCCGCCGAGGCCTCTCGGTTAATCGGCTCGGGTCTGCTCTTGTACCGCCGAGGTCGATGTTTTCGGCTCGGGGTCGGGTTACGTCCCACCGAGTCAGCTTCTTTGGACTGGGGATGTAACATTCCCCCAGAGCTAAGTGTTTCTTTCAGCTCGGGGTCGGGTGACGTCCCACCGAGTCAGCTTCTTTGGACTGGGGATGTAACATTCCCCCAGAGCCAAGTGTTTGTTTCAGCTCGGGGTCGGGTTACGTCCCACCGAGTCAGCTTCTTTGGACTAGGGATGTAACATTCCCCCAGAGCCAAGTGTTTGTTTCAGCTCGGGGTCGGGTTACGTCCCACCGAGTCAGCTTCTTTGGACTGGGGATGTAACATTCCCCCAGGGCCAAGTCTTTCTTTCAGCTCGGGGTCGGGTCACGTCCCACCGAGTCAGCTTCTTTGGACTGGTGATATGACATTCCCCCGGAATCAAATGTTCTTCTCAGCTCGGGGTGGGCTACGTCCCACCGGGTCAATCGTCATCAGCATAAAGGCAAAGCATTTTTCTCCACTGGTAGATATCGGGATCCTCATTGACTAAGCACATGAAGGTGGCAGGAAGGACTAGATTTGCGGCCAAGGCATTTTTCTCTGCGGTTCCTGGAGTGACCACCGACGAATTCATCGGCACACCATCTTTTTTATAGTTCCCGGCATCAACTCGCAAACTCGTTGTTACCGAGAACTAGGGGATAGATGTTGATGGTGTTTTTAGGCACTATATAATTTAAAGCAGCACGGTAGGGACAAAAGGGTAATTCCCTTCTTGATCAAAGTCATTAAATGCCGACCCGATCACATGAGTATTATAAACAGTAAGAGACCGAGCACTTTAATCAGTAACCGACCACTTTGGATCAGCGACCGGGCATTAATCAGATCGGCAGAAGCATTCTTAGCTCGAAGGATCATGATGACCGACCTCATGAAGACCGGCCATCCGGCAAGACGTGCTCCGGAAGATAAGAAATCTTATTCCTACAGGATAAGATATTTAATTATCCTACTTCCATGGGGTAAAATTAATAAAGTCAACATCCTAATAGGATAAAGAAAGAAAAGATAGTTTTGATTAGGAATCCTTATGGGAAAAGGGAATTGTTTCAATTAGGAAACCTTATAGGAAAAGAAAATCATCTTAGACTGGGAATTCTTGTACAAGTAATAATCTGATTTCTTCACCATTATAAATAGGAGGGTAGAGTATGCATAAGGAACATGAGCATCAAGATCAAAATCAGAATCAAGATCATTGTAATCACACTTGTAAACCCAAGAGATATCGGAGAAGCATATCTCAGTAATAAAAGTATCATCCAGTTTGTGTCCGTGGACGTAGGTCGGATCCAAATCCACCGAACCATGTTAAATCTCCTTGTCGATTGGCGTATTTTCTGTCTTTTCGCTAAGTTTGCTTTTAGTTTCCCCCATAACTAAACAAATTCACCGTTGAAGGAGGATTACCTCGGAGGTAATATTCCCATATTGCCCCGAGACCAAAATCAGCCGTCAACAGTTTTCATGGGAAGTTTGATGCTAATTTGCTATCACCACCACTCAATTAAAAAACATGGTCGTTAATGAATAGTTGAGTCGGTGAAATAAATTCGAATTAAGGCCAAGTTATTTGCCAAGTGTAAATTGGCTCAAAAATTGATCCCTATAAGTTTTTTAATTTAAAGCAAGTGAATTTTTTGCATGGCCTATTACAGCATATCCCTAATTCCCTATGATTGATGAGAATATTCCCACCACTTGAAAATTTTGAACCCCACATTTTTACAAGGCACTAAAGTTAATATTATATCTATAAATTTAATTACTTTTCACTAGAATATGGTGGTACGAGGGGTTTTTTTTTTGAGTGGGTTTCAATCAGTTTTTTTCCACTTGGCCACCTGAATTTCGATTCTGAGAAAGGTATGAGATAAAAAAAATGTAATTTAAACTTTACACATCTCCACCTTCAAACAAAAAATAAATAAATGAAAAGTGGCTAGAATATATCGGTGAGTAACGGTTTCGGATTTATCCCGAATCGTTTGGAATAAAATTAAAAATTCGATTCTGGAATCGGAACCAGTTATATTAGGTAAGTTCTAATTTTTAATAGTTAGGAATCGAATTTTTCTCGGTATGTTCCGATACTTCAATATTTAAAATCAGAATCAGATCATAGAATCAAATCTTTAAAATCGAAATTATGTAACCGAATTAATATTAAATTAACTCAAAATTTATGATTTTTTGTGAGTAATTTGTTTTAAATTTAGATTAGTATCAAATAATTGCGTCCAATTTCTTCATATTAATTTTTAATTTACAAAATCTGACAAATGAACACATATGGAACCAAACCGAAATCGAATAAGACTGATAAATATGGTACCCAATTTAATAGGATATGTTCCGATTCCTATTAAATAGGGACCGATTTTTTCCGAATAGATTCCGATTCCAAATGGAACCAGAACCGAAATCGATCTTGCTCACCCCCATTATAATATAGATGTATTCCATTTTGACTAATTTACAAAACTGCATGTGAATTTTTATACTTTTTTTTCGAAAATCTTTAGATAGTGTTTAACAAAAAAAAAATCAGGAATTTATAATATATTATTACAAATTAAAATGTCAATAAAATTTATCAAAATTCATATGAAATGCACTAATGATCTAATCAAATTTCAGTTTGTACGGATCTAATATAATATACCGTTTAGTATAGAGTTTGATGAATTTATAAGTTAGTTTATACTCATTGTAATATTTATAAAATATAATATACTCTCAATCAATATTATCTATCAAACAATGTATTGATCCTTATTAAGCTTAGCTAGCTTTGTGTTTACTTTTATTTTATAATAGAAACGGTACAACTCATTGTTATGATTTTTTTGGTAATCGGGGTTGATCGTGATTTTCACACGTTACGCAAGCGCACGTATCGTTCAAGTAGTATAAAAAGTTATCGATCCCACGAGGACTTATCACATACTTTACTGATTATTAAGATTAATAACCTGCGAGTACCTAATTAAAATTAAATGTGATTTTAATTTGAGTTTTAACTAAGGCTAACGCAAATAAATATAACTTGAAAATTTGTAGAGATAAGTAAGGAGAGAAAACATTCAGGGTTGTGAATCCACCCAGTATTATTCTAAAGATGAATTCTTATCCTATATTTGTGTAATATATTAGCTTATTAACCTGGAACACTAAGATATCTGCAAGCCGCTTCTAATGATCGAGTGAAAATATCCAAAGTAAATTAATTAACTATATTTCTATGTTAACTAACTCACATTGAATTCATTAAGAACAAGTTCCAATTATGGCTACACCCACCCTACACCATATTTCTATTATGGAGGGAAATACCGAAGATAAGATAGTGTGCTACTGAATCTAAGACTACACATAAAATTCCTTTGTCAAGTTTATCTAAGTTTACCACTTCAATCCTATGGGTAATTAGGTTACAGGAAGCATTAAGTATAAGATTCGATAAATAAATCAAAATATCACACAAAATATAAGAAAAGCAGTTTATAAGTTCATAAATACGGGTTTCATCACAACCCAAGATTGGAAGTTTAGTTACTACACATGTTTAGAAATTCTAAATATATATTCAATGATAAACAAAATATTAAGGGAGTAAAGGAAATAAGAAACTTTGTCGAGATCGCTAGTCCTTCGCTCATTGCCACTAAGTTCCTGTGATGTGCTCATTTGATGTGTTTTTGTCTTCTCCTTCGAATATCTCTCTTGGAGGCTGTAATTTTATGTTCTGAAACTCTCCATAGGTTTTGGGACGAGTTGTTGTTTATATATGAGGTCCGGGGGTGTTTCCTGCTTAAAAATAGAGTCTGGACCGAATCTGGTATGCAGAACCATGTCGCTACGCGCGGAACAACGTTGCAACTCAACCTTCAACTTTCTTTGGCGCGTTGCGACGCTCCATGGTGGGCGTCGTAACGTGCCAACTTCGACATCTACTGGTTTGCTTATCCGTTCGAGCGTCACGAAGTGCAATACAGCTTACAGGACGCGCGTTTTGACTTCGAATTGCCTTAAATTGCTTCGTATTTTACCGCTTTCATCCCTTGTTGGTTCCATTAAATTTCAATATTATTTTTACCTATAAAAAAACCCAAAACACATCAAGACGCTCATAAAACTCGAGATAACTCACAAAATATCAAACTGTATGGGCTGCAAACATATGCATATTTTTCGCTCATCACACCCCAAAACTTAGCATTTTGCGAGTCCTCGAGCAAAATAAATAAAAATAAAAATAAAAATAAAATAAACAAAGTAAAATCTAAATTAACCAAAGCCACTTTAGTAGAGATCACGATTGCATTTAGCATATGCAACAAGCCGTTAAATCGTTAGGCGATCCTAGTGGATGAGTTATAGTCTCGTGAGGGCTTACAGCGATGACACCCACAAATATCATTCAACACACACATGCAATCACACACAAATGTAAAAATTAAATAACTAAACAAAACTGTCATGGGAGTTACACATAATATTATCATCAGAGAATGCCTACTAACGAAACCCAATAATATTCGAAGTACCCAACACAACTCAAATCCAAATTCTTGAATAAATTATCTAAGCCAGACTCACAGTGTGTGTGTGAAGGTCTAATCACAGCTCGATCCCTAAGTAAGTCAACTCAGTGATTTCATCTTAAAAATTGGGATCTGATGGGTCAAACCAACATAGATATCTCAGAATATGCTTTTTATTTGCCCTTTTTTTACTCAGTATGGTACGATTATTATTATTAATATTATTTTTTCACATACCAACCCTTTAAGGTAGCATTTTCTTCTCATGATTGTCCTAACACTCGCCCATGGGTAGCTTCACGCTTATGGGTTATAGGTGGTTTAACTTTTTTTCCCTTTATTTTTCATCTATTCTTTTATTTTTCTTTCAACTATATCATACCATACATCATAACACTAGCAAATAAAGATAGGCATATAGGCAGATGGTCATTCAACGAAAAATAATTTCTCCAACTACTCACTTTGCCAACCACCTAGGTTTTTACTACTAGAAACCTAGTCTGCAGTTATACGAGTCTAACCTATATCACCTACTCAAGGCATCAGAAAAAAGTAAATTGAGCACTTCTCGTTTCTAAGATATCATCATAAAACAAAAAAACTCATAATGTGTACTATGTTTCACTACCACATGATAATATATATATATATATATATATATATATATATATATATATATATATATATTATATATATATATATATATATATATATATATATATATATATATATATATATATAGCAGGAATTAACTATCATAACACATGCACACACCCTCAAACATAAAATTTACATTACCCTCAATGTAAAATAAACTTAAAGCAAAAGCGAGAGCAGCAACACTATCGTGCATAAGGTGTACCATTCTTCGACGCCTTTAGGTCCCAAGTCGCGACGCCACAGGTAGCTGCACAACGAGCTCCTAGTTCAATATCTGAGCAAACTCCAGCCGTGCGAACTAGATGGTATGTGTCAGTATCTGCATAAGCACACATGCAATATTATGAAACACACAAGTAACACAGAAAACTAAAAATGAAAATAAAAATTAATAATTAAATAATTAAATAAAATAAAGAAATTAAAAATAATTGCGTGGGTTGCCTCCCTGTTTGCGCTCAATTTAACGTCTTCATCGAGACGTAACCACCCAATTGGTCATGATGGTTACCTTGGAAGCCTAGTTGACCGAGAAAAGATTGTCCGATGCTCGCTCCTTTGTTGCCCACATGATGATAGGAACTGAGTGTTTTGTGGTAGTATTTTGTCTATGTACCGTCCCCCAAGATCTATCAACGGTTCAGCAAATGTCTCCATCCACATATTAACTCTCACATGTGGTGGCGGTCCGCCAACATATATATGCAACTCATCAGTTCTTTTGTTTGCATAAAATGTTTGCGATGGCTTCATTTCAGACCTATCATTGCAGTGATCCATGTTTACCTCTTATGGACTTTCATCACCAATGTTATCTATCATGTGGCATTCTTCATCATTTTGCTGGCACGACATGGCTTTGAAGACATGAAAAGTCACTTCTTGATCTTGTACTCGCATAATCAGCTCACCCTTCTACAAGTCTATCAATGTTCTACTTGTTACTAAGAAGGGTCGTCCAAGGATGATAGAAACTTCACTATATTCCTCCATGTCTAAAACTATGAAGTCCGCATAAAGACGAACTTGTCCACTTTTACCAGCACGTCCTCTATTTTGCCTCGAGGGTATGTGAGAGATCTATCTGCTAGTTGCAGCGTAACTATTATTGGTCTCGCCTATCCCAAACTCAATTTCTAATAAATGGACATCGGCATTAGGTTAATGCTCGCACCCAAATCACACAGAGCTTTACCAAAGTAATGGTTACTAATGATACATGGTATGATAAAACTACCAGGGTCTTTCAGCTTAGGTGGCAGCTTCTTCTGTATGATTACACTACATGCCTCGGTGAGGGCCATAGTTTCAAACTCACCCAACTTTCACTTCTTTGACAAAATGTCTTTCAAAAACGTCACATAGCTGGGCATTTACTCTAAGGCCTCGGCGAAAGGAATATTGATATGCAGTTACTTGAAGATCTCTAATAATTTTGAAAAATGCTTATCTAGCTTGTGTTGCTGCAAACGCTGAGGGTATGGATGAGGTAGATACTCTGTTGGGTTTGCGAATTTAGGCTTTCCTTACTCTCTCCACTTTTTTTTTGGTTGACTCAGTCTCCTTGTCTTTGGGTTACTCTACCCCAATGTCCTTGTCAATGATATTCCCACTCTTCAATGTAATAGCCTTACATGGATCATTATTCTGGCTCATCGGGTTAGGTTTTGTATCACTTGGGAGGGCACTCAATGGTCTGCAGTTTTGCCCACTTGCCAATTGTCCTAGTTAACTCTTCAATGTCTTTAAAGATGCGGACTAGCTATGTATTAATGCCTATAATCTTGTAGTGTTATTTGCATTTCCACGATTTGCTCTGTAAGAAGCTTGTTGCGATTCACCATTTGCATTCATAGCTCTTCCATGGGTGGGTTGCTCTCCTGAATAGCTTATTTGTTCTGTTGTTGGCCATGTGCTCTATCATGTGGTCCTGCCTCTTGGTTATTTTTCCACCCAAAATTGGGATGATCTTTCCATCCAGGATTGTAGATGTTCGAATATAGGTTATGGTATAGTCTGTTGAAGGTGTTCACATAGTTGACAGATTCTTCATATTGATTATGTGGCTCTCTATTCAGTCCTCTCATATATCATGTACTCGTGGCACCAGTATTATTCAGAGCTTGCATACCTAAGGCCTCTAGGCATTTGTAAATTTGGTCGAGTTTGGCACTAACAACTGGATTGAGCCTGACCTCGTGTACGTCTACTACTTCTTGGGACATATTCCTATTTGTTGGCCACAATGAATTATTGTTAGACTTTTCTTCTAATAAATCTCATGCTTGGTGTTCCATTTTTCCAATTAGTGCTCCTCCGCGGCTGCATCCACTGTGGACTTCATCATCCCACTAAGCCCATTGTAAAAGGTTTGCACTTGTAGCTATTTAGCAATCTCATGATGGGGGAACTTCCGTAGCAGTTCCTTATATCTCTTTCACGCCTCGTAAAGAGTTTTAGAGTCATACTGCACGAAGGATGTGATGTCATTTCTTAATTTTACAGTCCTAACTGCGGGAAAGTATTTTGCGAGAAATTTTATTACCAAGTCTGCCCAAGTTCTGATGGACCCTACTGGTAGTGAATTTAGCCATCTCTTCACTCTATCTCTTAAGGAATATGGAAAAACGCGCAAGCGCGTCGCTTCATCTGCCTCTCGATTATAATTAAAAGTGTCGCACACTTCCAGGAAGCTGTTGATGTGGGCGTTTGGATCTTCGAGTGAACCACCCCCAAACTGCGCCGACTGTTGAATCATCTGAATACTTGTCTTGATATCACATGTGTTTGCAGGCAGGGGTGGCAAGACAATGCAAGAAATGAATCCGTCAACCATATGGTTTGTCTTATCCTGAATAGGAATTAGTGGTGCTTCTTCCAATTGTTCAAGTTCCCGATTGTTCATGTTGAGTTGCGCCTCTTGATCTTCTCGCCTATCCCTTCTCAACTGTTGGACCGTTCTTTCGATTTCTGGGTTAAGCTGGAGAAGTTCACAGCTTATACTTCGTCTCATATAATAGCACGAGAACTTTACTTAGAACTAAAATAAAAATAAAAACGGTTAGATACAAGGAAAGTGCTTAGGCATAAAATTTATAATAAAGGTTATAATAAGTCTCCAACAACGGCGCTAAAAATTTGATCGCGATTTTCACGTGTTACGCAAGCGCACGTATCGTTCAAGTAGTATAAAAAGTTATCGATCCCATGAGGACTTATCACCTACTTTACTAATTGGTAAGACTAATAACCTGCGATTATCTAATTATAATTAAATGTGATTTTAATTTGAGTTTGAACTAAGTCTAACACAAATAAATATAACTTGGAAATTTGTAGAGAAAACATACAGGGTTGTGAATCTACCCAGTATTATTCTAAATATGAATTTGTTATCCTATATTTGTGTAATATATAGCTTATTAACTTGGAACACTAAGATATCCACAAGCATCTTCCGATGGTCGAGTGAAAATATCCAAAGTAAATTAATTAACTATATTTCTATGTTAACTAACTCACATCGAATTCATTAAGAACAAGTTCCAATTATGGTTACACCTGCCCTACAAGTATATTTCTATCTTGAAGGGAAATCCCTAAGATGAGATCGTGTGCTATTGAATTTAAGGCTACACCTAAAATTCCTTTGTCAAGTTCATCTACGTTTACCACATCAATCCTATTGGTGATCAGGCAACAGGAAGCATTAAGCATAATATTAAATAAAAAAAATCAAAATATCACACAAAATATAAGAAAAATCAATTTATAAGTTCATAAATATGGGTTTCATCACAACCCCAGATTGGTGGTTTAGTTACTACACATGCTCAGAAGCTCTAAATATATATTCAATGATAAACAAAACATTAAGGGAGTAATGGAAAGAAGAAACTCCATCGAGTTCGCTAGTCCTCATCTTCTTGCCGCTTAGTTCCTGTGATGTATTCCTTTAACGTGTTTTTACCTTCTCCTTCAAAAATCTCTCTTGGAGGCTATAATTTTATGTTCTGAAACTCTCCATAGGTTTTGGGATGAGTTGTTGTTTATATAGGAGATCTGGGGGGTGTTTCCTGCTTAAAAATTAAGTCTGGGCTGAATCTGGTACGCAGAACCGCGTCGCGACATAACCTTCAATTTTTTTTAGCGTGTCGCGACGGGCCACCTTCGAAAGTTACTGGTTTGTTTGCTCCGTTCGCGCATATTTTAACTCCGAATTTGCTCTAAATTGCTCCGTATTTTGCCGCTTTCATCTCTTATTGGTTCCATTAATTTTCAATATTATTTTTACCTACAAAATGAACCTAAAACACATCATGACGCTCATAAAACTAGAGATAACTCACAAAACATCAAGCTATAGGGGGTGGCAAATGTATGCATATTTGTCCCTCATCACAGGTGTATGGATTAGCTTACGCACATGGTGCACCTCAATTATTCCTTGAGACCCGTGCCCCGTGCCTTCATAAGATTTCCAACATAAATCAGGATAGGTAGTTGGTTTTTTATATCAATGAACATGGCCCCAAAGAAATACACTTTATGAGATTCGAACCTTGAATCTGAGAGGGAATATGAGTTTACGCTAAAAAAAAACATACATTTTGCAATATGGTAATGCCAATGTGGGCCCAAAAAAAAAGAACTTAGGCACTTACATTAAGATTCGAATGTATTTTAAATTCACAATCTTTCAAATTAGGGTTTGTCTATCATACCCTTGGGTATCACATACCTAAGGGTTGTCTATCGTTGGATTCACTTTGAGTGGTATCTCATATCGGAGGACCACTATACTCGCTCAACTTAAGAAGATTCCTATTGACGTTGGTATACCATCTATTAGGAAACCTTCAGTGAGTCGTTCATTATCTTATCAAATAAACACCAACATGTCTATACGAGTCTCCCGAGACTCATGGTTCACTGGGATAAACCATCGGACCAAGTCACGATACAATATGTACTGGTCTCATCAGATTTTACTAACCGACCAGTGTTAGCCAATCTTGACCCGGAGCTTTATTTAAGGATATACAACTGATAGTGCGCTTCCCAATGTCAATTACAAACTACATTGTAACTGCGCACTATACTGTAAATCCTACGGTCTTTGTCTAATATACACTTATCACCGAACCAGATTCAGTTTCGATCTAATCGTAATCAGATATCTAATCGCAATTAGATCAAATAAGCGTATAAAATATAAGGGTGCTACTACTAAAATTAGTAATATTATGGAAAATACAATTACTCGTATTATGAATCAGACATAAATACGATCCGGATTGGCACTCCGAGCACCAACCCTAACCATTTCTCCCACTTGCTCTAGTGCCAATCCATGGTATCCTATACACATCTCAATGTGTATCGCAAACTCATGGCCCTCAAGAGCTCACCAACACTCAAGAGGTAGGCAACAACAAATAAGTCTGTTTTAACAAATTGAGTCTGTCCAACAAACTCAACCGTTTTTTTTTATCCAGCATCATTCAAATTTTACAGAATCCAAATTTTACACCAATATGACTAAGATGCGATATCAGTATCGTGCTATAGCTACTAAGTTGTCTATGTATTTAGAGATCAAATCCAAATACTTTAAGACAATCGCAAGCACAAAACTAATATTAATGCTTCTAATCATTTAGGTCACTATGCAAATTCATAAGTCAATATTTCATAAGTTGCAACTGATTCCACTAGTAATTATACGACATAGAATCATCAGTGACACTCCCACTGTATCTTTTCCGACTTTATACTACATAGACTATCTAATGTCATAATTAGAATAAAAACTAATCTGACTTTATGGTTGCTGACTAAATTCTCCAAGTATGAGAAACTAGTTCTTAATATCTCAAAGATCACAAAGAACATGTTTCAAGATCCATCATATGGTCTGCAGTATATCAAAATAACTCGTAACAATTACGATTAAATTGATATCTTTAATCACACATATTATAACATTCATTACGCCATCATCCTATGATGCATAAGATTGACTAGATATTCTAATCAATCTTTCTTTCGACAAAAGAATCATCTTTTACGAAAGATGAATACTATATACATAAAAGACACGTTACCTGTCAAACAGTTATACTAACTGTCATACATATAGTCTTATTGTGTCATTTATTAGATCGTATCTAATACGCAACTAATGAGATTATCTCACAAGTCTCTTAGTTTTATATCATATACAAAACTTTATATAAAAAATATCAGAGATAACTCTCACTGCTAACACGGAGAAAAGAAGACTTAGGGTATATAATATTAGAAAGAAATTTGCACGCTCCCACTGACCCTACTGAAAAATACATATTCTCTATACTTAGATAAAACCAGACAATCTGATTGATATCAAAAACAGAGAATACAGGTTTCCGGAAAGCTTATCTGAGTCTACAATATGCGTCATAAGCTAGTATATCAAACTGTGATCTTAGTAGAATACAAACTCTAGGACCATTCCAGAATGAATTCTCCAAACAAAGAAATCACGACGGATCTCTCATTCGAAGAAATCACTCAAGAACGCCATTTTGCATTCTTTAGCCAAAAAACATAGTTTAATATCAACATTGACCAACAAATCTCAAATTGTTCAATTAGTGCAATTAGAGATAAGTTTTCTCAGAATCTACAATAGACTACTGAGTATAACTTTTCTCATTGTCATACTATAAAGGTCAAACCTTTATCAAGCTCACTTTGCTTTTGCTGCGCAAACAATTTGGACATTTTATAAACTATTCATAGCAGAAGCCTAATCAAGTTCAAAAATTGATCGTCGTAAGCCATGAACAATCTTAGATCTATGGTTCAATGGTAATTTCCGAAATCGATATCAAATATTGCTCCCACTATAAGTTATAGGATAATTTTCTTCGATAAGAAAACATCAGAACCATTAAGTATCAGATACTTTGTAAATGATTCTGACATCCTATAGGACTTATACGACAGTTGTCTAAGGGTTTTTTCATCTTATTAATTATATAGTTCCATTACAGTTTATCACTTTCACATTTGATTTCACAAAGTCAAATCTTTTCTGCAATCGTCAATATCCAATGTTAACTACCAAGTAACAAAATAATTTTATTACTCGGGATCGTAGAAAAGATATTCTATCAAATAGAATACAATATTCCATTAAATAGAATAAATGATGAAGCTATCACTCGTACCTCCGAGGTACAAGTAATTTCAATTATATAACTATTATATAAAAGAAAGATTCAAAACTCAAACTTTTCAAGATTCGAATTTTCTACCTATTCGAATAGAACCTAAATTAAAGAGATGAAATTAGTGTTACTGATGTATAACCCCAAAAGCATTGAAAACCAATTCGATAACACTCAATATCAACAAATCAAATCATATAAGATTCGATCACTCCCACTGATCAATTCCATCACAATGGAATCGTAGAAGTTTAATATCGAGTAAGAATCATATTCATTAAACAACTTTAGAACTAATTACCTTAAATTCATGAGTTTGATCAAATCAAATATCTTCGAACAATTCAAAGACTCATGATGAATTTTATAGTTTTCAATACTTCAAACAGAATATCTTTGAATCATTCAAAATATTTTATCCGAGTTTCATTAGAAACATATTGAAAGTTCTCGAACCATTCAAGACGTCCAATATATACTCTTTGAAACTCGCAACTAAGTCATTACAAATCATTAACTAAGTCACGGAGTATAGAAAACTATCTAAGGCAATTATTAATTCATTAAACTACATACATCCAATGTATTAGTTTAATAAATCTGTGGTCCAATGACGATTATTGGTTAAATGAAATTTAATCACAACCTGAATACAATATTCATTAAATGGATAAGGATATTTTGTGTGATCTCATATCAGAACATCCTTTATCGTACGGAACAAGCATCTAATGCTTTTATGATAAAATTTCATAAAGCACAGTGTTCTAAGTTATTTATTTTACCGAATATTTTTCTTAATGTTTATCTTTCATTAATGACCTACTAGTCGTATTAAAATATGTAACAATAGTTTATACAAAACAAGTAACTATCCAATAGTTACAAGTTCTGATATCAAAAATTAAAATAGTTATTAAACATTATTTTAAATAACTAAACGGGAGGTCTGGTATCCAATTCCTATTGTTGTCGTATTGTGAGAATCGATATTCTCTATACACAACTATATATATCTCATTTCTTAAGTTTTATAATTTGCATTCAATTATGCACAACAATTGCAAATGATTGATTAGCAAACTGTATCAGACACGTGACTTCTAAAAGTCACTAAAAGTCAAGAAACATCATTAAAAGATAAACAAATACTTAAGGGGTTTTCTTAATGTCAGTCAAGAATCTCGAGACATGAACTGATTCGTGCCAAATTTCGCCTTTGGTCCAATCACGAAACCAAAGCCCCAAGGACCACCATCAGATCTAGTTTGAGAAATCAGCTTTGGGCCGGGAGGCCACACTAGCCCAGAGCCCGTCATCATGGATTTAACAGTTCAGGAACCCAACGGATTCATGAGTAATTAGATTGGGAAAACGCCTACAATAATGAACTCCATTAAATCAGCAGTTACAGTCATAAACCCTATCATTAACAAATCCAACGGGTAGAAGAGATTTAAATGATCTCTCGTCAGGAGGGCCTATAAAAGAGAAAAGTCATGGCATGATGTGGGGATCCAAGGTCACACAACACAACTCTCTGTCACCAGAGCTCTCATAACCGCCGACCTATAGCCCTTATGGTGGCTCACAGGTATCGAGGAAACTCTGAACCTTGCTCCTATATTATTTACAGCTCGTCTTCACTACTGACTTGAGCGTCGGAGTGCCCCCGGCACCCACCACACCGGTGGGCAGTACTCTCGCTCATTCTACCTCTGTTTTGCAGGATCGCTAGTGCCCCATCTCTATAAATTCTCGATTATGGACCTCGGGCGAAATCCAGTGTCCACACAATTCTTACTGCATAAGAAACAGTTCTAACTAGATTATTATATCCTAAACTAGATATCTATTTAGATTACCTACTCGCGACTTAGAAACTAAGTCACAAACCATCTTAATTTTTAAGAAAATCGGAACAACAATTCCCAATGGTTTCAACTAATCTAGCAGTATCTAAGTCTACCGTCTTTCTAGAACCTATTCTAGAACTACGCAACCATAGGTAAAGTAAGAAAATATATTCAAATAATAGACATGTAGTGAATTAGAAGCATAAATTTATAACAGGTATAGAATAAAGGAAAACGAAAGCAGTAAATTTCATAATATTAAACATTGTCTGAGTTATGGATTTTAAAACTTAGCAGTGTCTCCCACTACTTTACGTAATACCGTAATCCCCAACGGACAACTAGAATTCAATAATTAAAGAGAATTCCATAGTGAGAGTAGGATCTCATGAATATATTTCGACTGTCAATCACTTACCAGTGACTCCTGATTTTGGTCCTGACCGTTTCTCGCTGTGACAGCTTTGGCACGTTCACAGGGAGGCGTATCAAGGCTACACTTATCAATGACAAACTCAAGCTGCCGATGTAGTCATGACAGCTTTGGCACGTTCAGGATTTCCACTTTCACTTGAATTTATCCAGTATCAATATACAATCGGTATGGATAATAATCCTATAACTACACCCTCACAGCTTTGGCAAGATCTCAGATGCACTTATAGAAAAATAACCATAAACCGTACTGACAAGACGGACCAAGAAACATGTATCCAATACATGTTACTTAACTGCCATATTAAAAAGCGGAGATTTTCCTACGGAAGCTATACTTTACATCCAATGCAAAATTTTAAATCTAAATCATTTTCTAGACATTTCAATTTCTACTTTAGAAAACATAACATAATTTAAGTATTAAATTTCCGTTACACTTTCCGTTAGCGTAGAATCAAAGAGTTAAGAAACATATTTAGATTCTAAGCATGTATGAACATTAAAGTTAGATTGTATATCATATATCAAGCATGAATAATGTAATGGATGAAGCATCAGACTCGCTCTGATACCATTTTTGTTGGGGTTTTGGGCGATGGGGCGAACGGAAGCGCGAGTCCGGCAAAATTATATTTTAAAACTTTTTCAAAATATCAAATAAATTATTCAATATCTAATATGAATAATTTATTCATATTTCACCTAAATCTATTTATTCAATATCAAATATTGACATAAAGATAGTTGAAACTTTCGAAACTTTTACGAAAATCGATTTTCCGTAAAATAGCCTAAAACGTGTTTTTGACCAAACTAGCTACTCGACACTTATGGAAACTGCCCAGGTCAGCTCTAATAGTGTGGGGGCAGTTCATGGGCTGCCCAAAAAGTGATGGATTCACTGTTTAGACAGCCGTCACCCGGTTGGCTCAAAATCCACCCGGT
Organism: Zanthoxylum bungeanum; assembly: GCA_019454045.1. Taxonomy (NCBI): domain Eukaryota; kingdom Viridiplantae; phylum Streptophyta; class Magnoliopsida; order Sapindales; family Rutaceae; genus Zanthoxylum; species Zanthoxylum bungeanum. The sequence goes on from SKCR01048595.1 coordinate 49,500, forward strand.
AACGTCGTTTTCGCTTATTTCAAGTCGGAAACACTTTCCGGCAATTGTGCCAACTCCCAAAACACATCTAAAATATTCATAAGAGAACAATTTCATCCCAAAAACAGAAACTTTTCCAGGTCAGAAATAGTGGCCAAATTTGTCAAAAATCCATGCTTTAAATCCAATTTTCACAAAGATTAATCTAATTAATTCATCACCAAATGAGTCCCACCACATATGAAAAACTCAAGAAAAATTCTAGGCTAGCTAAAAGTGGATCAACAACTCTAGAATGGTAACTATGTTGTCCAACAATAAATTGAACTCAAATTACACTAATCCAGTTCAATATACTTCCACACATGCATCAAGCTTCCTAATCCATCAATCAACAACAAAAGCCCCAAATTTTCCAGAAAAAGAAACTCTAGAATCTTACTAGATAATCAAGAAAACTAGAAACATACTTTCAAGCTTAAAGGAATATAGAATTACCTTTTTTCTTGATTTTATTCATTTTTCTTCTTATTTCTTCAAACACCATTTGAGAGCTTTGTTCTTTGTTATTGTCGGCCATAAATGGAGAAGGAAGGGAAAACACTTTTCCAACCACAAAGAAAACGGATCATGACCGAATTTTAGGGGTATAGGTGGGGGCAATTTTATCTTCTGTTATTTTAATCAAATTAAATTTAATTACATTTTATCTAATCCAATCAAATTGGAACATTTATAAAGTACAATTAATGTATGCCATTTTGTCCCATTATATATCACCACTTGTCATAACAATTATGACAAAAATATAAGATTTATAATTTTAATTATTTAATTATTTAATTATTTAACTATTAAATAATTAAACAATTAATTTACACACATATATGTATTTTATTTACATTAAATAACAAATACATATATTTAGTGGCATGTGTCAAAATCTCATTTGACAAATAATTAATGTGTATCTAATCGTATTATGTATCAAATACAAATACACAATAATTATTAGCGAACAAAATCCCCTAATTGCATGTGTTGTCATTTAACGATTAAAACATTCGAATTAACGTATTTAATCCGATGAAGTATTATGAATAATTAGTATTATTCATATCGAGTTGTCCAAGTGCTCAACGAGTACACTTCATATTGTGAGACTCTCTAAGTTTAGGTTCATTCGTCAGAAAATCCAATTTCGTGCCCATAATCCACCCACTCATGGATTATGATGACAACGGATAATCTCACTAAACTATGCAAGTCGAGATCATAGCATATGTATAATCCCTCCGTCACAGGTTATCCGTATTATACCTGGGATATAGATGAGAACGTCAAATCCGTTCGGTATACCACAGTCGACTTTCAATTTACGATCTCTAAATAACACTCGGAACTAGTTTCCGACGTTATACCACGGCCATGGATTTACTAGATCGTAAACACGTGCTGGATGCCTATGCCCTGTACACAGGACCGGCAGATTCTATCTTGATACACACATGATATCATGAGCATCAGTCCACACCCAACAAATAGGCGGAGGTCTGATCATGACTAGATCATTGACGTGACTGCCATCAAAGTGTGGAGGATAGCTCATATATCAACAGTGGTATCTCATGTCGAATGACCACTATGCTCGCTCAAATTGAGAAAATTCATATTGACATTGGTGTACCATATATTAGGAAACCTTCAGTGAGTGGTTCAGTGTCTTATCAAATAAACACCTACATGTCTATAAGAGTCTCCCAAGACTCATGGTTCACTGAGATAAACGATCGGACCAAGTCACGATATACGACATGTACTGGTCTCAGCGGATTTTACAAATCGACCCGTGTTAGCAAATATTGACCATGAACTTTATTTAAGGATATACAACTAATAGTGCGCTTCGCAATGTCAATTACAAACTATGTTGTAACTGCGCACTATACTGTAAATCCTAGAGTCTTTGTCTAATATACATATATCACTGAACCAGATTCAGTTTCAATCTAATCGTAATCAGATATCTAATCGCAATTAGATCGAATAAGCGTATAAAAGACAAAGGTGCTACCACTAAAATTAGTAATATTATGGAAAATACAATTGCTCGTATTTATGAATCGGATATAAATATGATCTGGATTGGTACTCTGAGCACCAGCCCTAACAAAAATGGCCCCCACGTTCTAGGGAGAGCTCCACAAAGAAGGACACCAGAAAGTGATGTAAGTTCCATCGAGACTACGACCATACGACGACAGAATGTGTAGCATTGAGATTGGAGGTACTGGAGCTGTTAAATAAGGGATTTATGAGGGATTTGCTCACGGAGAAAGGGAAAGCCAACTTGGCACGAACAGATGAGAGAGACGGTCAATGAGAGGCTCCAACCCCACCTCCATCAATAAACAACGCGGTTAATGTCATTTCGGAAGGATCATAGATTAGTGGTGTGTCCTATTCAGCGGCCAAACGACATTCAAGAGCTCTTGCTAATAGTACTCCCTATACTACAATGTCAGTGGAGAGAATGTTTACAAACTTAACTATGGAGTTCACAGACGATGGAGATTCCTATAATTTGAATCATCATGACGCACTAGCTATCTCATTGCAAGTGGCAAACTTTATGATCAAACGAGTGTTGGTCGACATGGGGTTCTCAGCCAATATCATTTTCACCGCAGCCCAGGGGCCGAGTTGGAGAAGATTAACAGACGGACGACAGTGTTGATCAGATTTAGTGGAGACGAAAATTCACAATGGGAGAAATATCACTCACAGTCTATATCGCGAGATTCAACAAAATGGCCATGTTCTTGGTCTTGGACAGCCCCTCAGCCTACAATCTTATTGTGGCAGACCTTGGATTCATGAAATGAGGGTGATGTCTTCCACCTATCACAAAGTTCTAAAGTTCTCTACCAGATGAGGGATTTAAGAGATTAAAGGCGATAGATCCGCATCCAGGAGTTGCTATCAGATAACCTTGAAGGTGAAAACCGAGTCTGCATAGCAATTACAGAATGGGTCTCTCAACACAGAGCCGACACTACCAAGCCTAGAGAAGCTTGACAAGATCCAGATTCAACCTCAACATGCGGATCATAAGGCATATATTGGAGCAAACATAGATCCCGAACTAAGAGGCTAATTGATCAAATTCTTGAAGAGGCGACACGAAAGTTTCGCGTGGTCTCACAAAGACATGACGGGAACCCGAGTTGATTACTCATGAACTCCATGTAGATCCAGACTACACCTCGGTCAAGTAGAAGGGAATGAAATTTACCTCAGAAGGAAATCGAATCATTGATGAGGAAGTTCAGAAATTATTACATAATGGAGCTGTCCGAGAAGTTCATTTTCCAGAGTGGCTTGCCAACGTGGTTGTCATCAAAGAATGTAAAGTGGCGAGTCTGCATCGACTTTACGGATATGAACAAAGCCTGTCCGAAAGATTATTCCCTCTACCACACATAGATTCGATGGTCGATGCTACAGCCGGGCATGAATTATTGAGTTTCATGGATGCATATTCAGGCTACAATCAAATCCTCATGCATCTAGGTGACCAAGAGAAGACATCCTCCATCACCAACCATGAGATATACTGCTACAAGGTTATGCCATTCGGACTGAAAAATACTGGGGCCACATATCAATATCTGGTCAACAAAATATTCTCCAAGCAAATTGGGAAGACAATGGAGGTTTACATAGATGACATGTTGGTGAAGTCTTTTAAATCAGAACAACATCTCGAGCATCTGGAAGAAGCTTTCGACATAATGCACAGGTACAGAATGAAGTTAAATCATACTAAATGTGCTTTTGGTGTTGCTTCAGGGAAATTCCTAGGTTACGTGGTCACTCCATGTGGAATAGAAGAAAATCCAAAGCAGATCAAGTATATCCTTACAATTTCTTCTCCTTCGAGCCCAAAGGACGTCATACGACTAGCAGAGAGGAAAACAACACTTAACATGTTCATCTCAAAGTCTACAGACAAGAGCTTTTTGTTCTTCTCAGCCTTAAAAAAGGCAAATAACTTCGAGTGGACTCCTGATTGTAAAGAATCTTTCGAAAGAATCAAGCGATATCTTACCACTCCATCGTTGTTGTCAAAGCCACTCGACAACTAAAGGTTATTTCTTTACCTGGCGGTTTTAGAACACGCGGTTAGTGCAGTTTTGATTAGAGAAGGGGTGGAGGCACAACTCCCAGTCTATTACATGAGTAAAGCGCTGCTGGGAGTAGAGTCACACTACCCACTAATGTAGAAATTAGTGCTCGCTTTGATAATGGCTGAAAGAAAGATTCGAACCTACTTTCAGGGGCATCCAATCACGGTGTACACTGCGTATCTTTGAGGAGCGTACTTCATAAACCAGAGTCGTCAGGGAGACTAATGAATGGGCAATTAAACTTGGGGAACACGACATCACATACTAGCCTATGACTGCTATCAAATCACAACCCTTAGCGGACTTCGTAGCCGACTTTACCCGCAGCCTACTTGATGCTGCTGAAATCGAAGTCTGTTGTATTCGTTCGACCATTCCATGGAAACTTACAGTCGACGGATCTAGTAACAAAAAGGGTGGTGGTCTGGGCATAGTGATTACCACTCTGGAGGGCGACATTCTGCAATAAGCAATCAAATGCGGTTTCAGAGTCAACAATAACGAAGCAGAATACGAAGCATTGATTGCAGGGTTATCCTTGGCCAAGAAATTTGGAGCTAAAAAGGTTGAAGTAAAGTCTGATTCACAACTAATTGTCAATCAGATTCAGGGATCGTATCACACGAGAGATCCACAGATGGCAACCTATTTGCAAAAGGTAAGGGATATTCAGTCGACGTTCGAGGAACTCACTATAACCCAAATCCTAAAAAGCGAGAATTCCCAAGCGGATGCACTGGCCACCCTCGGTTCGACGATGCAAGGAGACAAACCACAGTCAATATCGGTAGTGTACTTGAATTGGCCAGTAATTTGGAAAAAAGAGAAAGAGGTTTTCTCAGTCTATTCAGCCGACTCGTGGATGACACCGATAATCAAGTATCTACAAGAAGACGAACTCCCAGAACATGAACTCCAGGCCAAAAAAATCCAGAGGCAGTTTGAAAGGTTCATTCTATTCGACGGTCAGTTGCTAAAAAGATCATTTTCCGGACCCTACCTGAGATGCCTCACTCATGAAGAGGCGCGACATGTGTTGACTGAACTACATGAAGGGGAATGTGGGAATCATTCCGGAGGTAGGAGTTTGGAACTACAAGCCCATTCGACATGCTACTATTGGCCTACGATGAGGTTCGACTCAGCAGAGTTCACAAAGAAATGTGAAAAATGTCAAAGGTTTGCTCCCATCTCACATCTCCCACCAGAAAGACTCAATCCCATCATATCTCTCTGGTCGTTCATGAAATGGGGAATGGACATCGTTGGGGAACTCCTAATCGCCACAGGTCAGCAAGTCTACATATTTGTGCTGACGGATTATTACTCGAAGTGGATCGAAGCATAATCATTTGCCAGAATACGTGACAAGGAGGCACAGACATTCATCTAGAAGAATATCATATGTCGATTCGGCATACCTAGAGAAATCGTAACTGATAATGGATCGCAATTCGTTAGCCATCATTTTCAAGATTTCTGCAAGAATTGGAAATAAAATTAAGCTTCTCAACCCCACGTTTCCCACAAGCTAATGACCAAGCCGAATCGTCTAACAAAACGATACTGAACACTTTGAAGAAAATATTAGAGAAGACTAAAGGTACTTGGGCAGATGAACTCCCGGGGTGCTGTGGTCTTACAGAACAACGACCCGATCATCAACAAGGGCATTCTCACTGGCCTTTGGTACGGAAGCAGTGATACCAACCGAAGAAACCATCCCATCCCCACGCTACCAATGGCTTGACGAGGAATCGAATCGACAACTTATGAATTATAGTCTCGATGCAATTGATGAAGTCAGGGACCGAGCTTCCATTCGACTAGCTGCTCATCAACATAAGATAGCCAGATGCTTTGACAAAAATGTCAGGAGCAGAAATTTCAAGGAAGGAGATTGGGTCTTACGCAGAGTTTAAGGTGGTGGGAGATGGTAAACTAGGATCGAACTGGGGGGTCCGTACCTCGTCACCAAAATCGTTGGGAGGGGAGCCTACAAGCTACAAATCATGGAGGGGACTCTCATTCGCAACATTTGGAACGTCGTTCATCTCAAGCGATTCTTCTGGTATTTCATATAATACTTAGTTAACTTTCGAAGTATGCATGCAATACTTAGTTGTCTTTCGAAGTATTAAATAAAAAGATATATAGTTTGCGAAAATTCATTCGACAGATTGGAATAAAAATTCATTCATTAGAAATTCATTTTCCATTCGACAAAATAGCTTGCCTTGTACAAAATTTAAACAAAAAACAAACAAAACCCTAAGCACATTAGATTGGTAATGTTCTTAAACTTCTGAAGTACTAGCTAGTTGCTCTCCAGCCGCGGGAGTGCTAATAGGAGCATCATCTTCCTGAACTTCGGTTTCGGCTCTCGTCGATCCAGTACCCCTTCCTTCTGACCTTCAAGCGCCATAACTTCAACTTTACGATTCGGTTACGCAATCAATGATTTACTGTTCATTTAGTCAACGATTTGGTTTCGTTTCAAACCACAACTGTGTGCGTACCTATATAATACACACAAATGCAGATAAAGATTAAAAAAAAAAAAATCTTATGTCTTTTAGCTGAATATGAACTTTAAATGAATTGTAATGTGTTCTCTGTGTGTGTGTGTGTATATATATATATATATATATATATATATATATATAAAGACTACATAGAAATTCACCAAACACTTTATTCAGTGACCCTTACTGCAGCAAAGCAATTGAACAAAAACTGGTTTAGATCTTTGCTCCAAACTCCAATAAAAAAAAAAAACCTGAAATGTGAGTATTTTAAAATTAAAATAAAAAAATAAATTGCTAAAAACAGAGGTAGCGAGATAGACACGTTTGCATTGCCACCTATCAGGCCATGATTGGATAAATCCAGTCAAAGCAAAAGACCAAATAAGGTAATACGAGGCATAGGCGATATCAGTAATTCTTCTTGGTATGGGGAACCTACATACATTTTATTATTAAATTTATAATAAAAAATAATAATTAAGTATTATAAATATTATATTATTTAAAATTTAAAATTTTATTATATTTTTATTAGTGAATTGTTTTTTTTTTTTGGGGAAACGAAATTGAAAGTCTATCACTCAATAAAAGAAAGGATATATGAGATATTTGAAGGAAAGTTTAATGTGTTTTAATAACTTCCTTAGATAAAACATGGACAATAATATTACTAGATTTATGAGTGTAGTAAAGTTCAGATACTCATAATCTTGTTAATATCTCCTTAATATCTTCGATAATTCAAAAAACTTCAGCTTTGTTATCTTTCAGCTAACGATAATTTGAAAATCTGACATTATGTAAATAAGTTGAAATCGAGTCTCTATCACTACTTACAATCCAAAAAAAAAGACCACATCTCCATAAAATTTAATGCTTTTGATGGCAAACAATGCCAGGACTTGCTGTCTGGTTGGATTTATCTACTACTGCATCAGTGTTTATTGTGAAAGATTCAATTGGAGACACTTCCCGACTTGCTATCTTAACCATCATCTCTTCGTCATTCACACACATTACAGAACTTTTCACCCTTCTATAACATTCAATTGTTGCTTCTTCCTTAGCCATGGTTCGGACATGATCCTCCATTTTCTTTTCAGAATAAACACATTCCTAGCAATCCAAGAAGCCCAGCAAATGGTCACTACCAGTTCTATGTCTCTCCTATCAAACTTATTGGCAAGATGAAGTAGTACACTTAAGGGGTTCCATGCTAGTAATAGTCCTCATTGCCTTGATTGCATTTTAAAAGAGGATAGCTTTTAGACTTTGTAAACCAGTTTACATTCAAAAAGAGTATTAGAAATTATTTATAATCTTCCTCCACAAAGCTGGCATCTAGGGTCCTGCAAAACTTTCATTTTCCATAAGTTTTCTACTGAGGGTAATAGAAGAAGAATTTTAGCTTGGCTGGAATGTCCAATACCCATATCAAGTTCCATTGATTGACAGAACCCATGAGGAACTTGGTAGGTCTGAAAACTTCAATTACCACTTTTTATGGTTTATTCTTTTTTTTTTTTTTTTTTTAATCAAAGTGCCAAAATGTTATCTAACATTCTCCTCATCCCACTGATTTATTGGATTGATAAACAAAGAAACTAAAGTAATAGGTTTTGGTATCCAAATGTGCTGATGAATCCGAATCTTTTTCCCATTTCCAATTCTCCATCGAGCCACATGTTGCAACACCTGCCTATTCCTATATAATGCTTCTCCATATAAAAAAGGGTAATAGACCCTAATTTTACTCGCAAATAATGAGAGGTTTTGTAGTATCTTGTCTTCAAGGTTATGGCCATAAAAAATCGGAGGGATTAGTGAACGGTTAGTTGACTTAATTGATCTTAATATTTAAATATAATTATTTTATATATTTTTGAAAATTTAATAGTAAGCTATAACATTTAAAATTTATAATACTCAATTTTTATTTTGACATAAATTATAAATAATTAATATTAAATATATGACATATACAGTTACATTAAATATAAAATTTATTATTTGATAATTTTTAATTAAAATAGTGTTATTTCAAATTATAATAATTAATACAATTTAACGTATCACCATATCCAACAGATGCGCAAGACTTTCAGTCAAAGCAAAAAAACTGGCCCGGTCAAACGCTTAGGCAGGCACTTTTACCTAAAATAAATTTTTCCCAAAAAAGTAACCTAATAACGTGGACCTCATTTTAGTTTTTTTGTTTTGTTTTGTTTTTTTTTAATTTTGAGTAATTGTTAATTTTAATTTTTCAAAATTTCTCAAATCTTTGATTTTGTTAATTTTATTTGAAAAATTGAAATTTTACAATCAAATCACTTGATTCGAACTTAATTGAGGTAAATTCCTTGACTGTCCAAAACTTTTATAAAAAATACATTCATGACTCAAACACTAGAACTTAATAATCAAATCTCAAATTATTTACCTTCAAATCACACCAAAAACAACACGATTTTGTTAAATCGAGAAATAGAATTATACACTTTTATGTAGCAGTCGACAGCCCCCTCCCCTGTCTCCTAGCTAATTGACGGAAATGCCCACCTTCATAATTTTTTTTTTTTGTTCATCTTACATCCTCATTTTTATTTTATTTTTTTTAATGTAGCCTTTGTCAACTTAATCTCCTCTCCACCTACTCGTTTGAGTGGTTTTTTTTTTTTTTTTTTTTTTTTTTTTTTTAATATAAAAAATTTCACAAACTCAACTAATTAACAACCATAATATAAATTCTAAATGAATTAAAAGGTATTTATATTTACACCAGTTAATAGTAATTGAATAATATTAAGTAACATTTTAAAATAATTTTGGTAGGGATATACCCACCCTCATAATTTTTTTTTTATTTTGTTCTAAGTGTGATTCTCAGATCCATAAAGAAAAGATGATTATTTTATTTCATAAATATTTTATTTTTGTTAAATTTAATTTAATTTTTGCTTTTTTTTTTTTATATATATAATATTTTTTATTTATTTAATAAATATTACAAATTTCGTATTTATTCATTTAAATTTTTGATTATTTTTTAATTAAATTAACACTACTTATGTAAAAAAAATAAAAGATAATTTTTTTTAAAAATATTAATTTTTAAATATGAAATGAATTTTTATAAAAGAGATGAGTAATTTCGATATTTTAAATAGGAGAACGAAGGTAGGAGTTTCAGAGGAGAAAATCTTATGTGCAACAATGGTACCACGTCATCAATGCAACAAGCCAATAATTCACAGCCACGCGTGCTAAAAAGTAAAAATCAACTGAAAAATAGGTAAAGAAACTCTACATGTCAGTGGATGATTGACTTGTGGTACCACGTCACTCATACCACTGTTGCACCAAATAATCTCTCGTTTTAGAGGGTGTGAGTAGTAACCCTCTTAATTTAGTTTATGTTGGTATCAAAAGAAAAACAAAATAAAAACAAAAGAAAATTTACGATAATATCCTACAATTAATATTAAATATTTTATCAAAGTTCTCAATAATAATAAATTATTAAAAGTAAACAAAGAGAGAAGCGGGAGATTTACGGTGACAAGTGACAACTGATATGATTGCACGTGTGGTGCGCGCTCCAAGGGGCCCTTTTACCGGCTGCAGCCCGTGCTTCCCGGTCACCACCCTAATTTTTAATTTTTATTTCTTAACAAATTTCTATTTTAGTGATAAGGTTTCATTTTCACCATATACACATATTTTATTTATTTATTTATTTATTTATTAGTTTTTATTACTTTCCGTGAAGGGCTTTCAACTCCATATGAAAACAAGTGCCTGCTCCAAAAAGAAGAGCAGTAAGAGAAAGGCTTTTGCAGTTCATGGCTTTTCTCTCCTCTTCTCTCATCTGGTTAGTAAGCCAAGCCTCTTTTGTGATTTTTTTTCTTCTTCATAATTTTATGATCTGGGTCTGTTTTATTTTTCTCAAATGCCGATTGTTCTTTTAGAAATCTAAGCTTGTATCATTACAACTTCTGCAACAACTATTACTAATAATTTTGTGTCACTGTTGATCTTTTGAGGAGTCGTAAGTATTTATTTTTATTAGCTGTTTTGCTTTTGGTGTCTTTTATTGTTTTGGTGTCAAGCTTGAGCTACAAGTGAAAGATTTTGCTT
>SKCR01048596.1:0-59919 GCA_019454045.1 Zanthoxylum bungeanum
AAGCTTGGAGCTTGAAGGACCGAAAACATGGAGCACGAAATCAAGCCAAAATCGTGAGCTAGATGGAGTTAAAGCTTGAAGATTTTTGTTGTTCCTCGCATCGCGCCAATCCGATATATGTAAGTATGATTCCGCCATACTTCTTATTGTATTCACACATGTTTCATTGCTTGAATCGATCTTGGGACTAATCTAGAACCCACACATTTAATTTCCTTAGTCGTACTATTATCGATACTGGACATCGATAATGCGGAATAGTCTAGTATTACACTTGTGCGCGTTATGGAAGATTAAAGGCATAATTCTCATATATTTAGGTATTTGATACTTATGCAAGTGTGATAGGAGGTTCTGTTAGCCGTTGGACTGGGAACAGCTTCGCTTTGGATAGACCCCTCAGAATCTCGTTGGTAGTATGACTATGTGTCTATGGGAATCCAAATCAGGGTAGGTGTATGTGGTCTTAACCTGAGACTTGCATCGCTAATACTTACGACCATCAGTATGCTTTGGTTTTGGTCGTCCAAAGCTTTAACAGGTTTTGTTTACGCCTCTTCTGGGTTTACTGAGAATCGTAGTGTATTGGGTGTGATGACAAGATGTAAGTATCACTTCAGTCATATGGAGATGATGATCACGTACGAATACAAAACTAGTAATCTTAAATGCTGGTGCTATCGGGATAGTATGACAATGTCATGATTATCCGATTACATAGACTAGTTGTTAGTGATCCGATATATGCTTCGTATGGGGCAGACACAATTCCAACCCCAGGCCTAGCATGTGACATCCGATACTGGATCGTAATACGCAATACATAGTATATTATGCATGATAAAGATTATATATTCTTCGTTGAATATTTCTGGAGAATTGGGTAGGCACGGTGCTTTGCTAGAAGCAAACCATGTCTTGTAAGTCGGTAAGAACGTGGTACAGGGTACGCACGTGTTCGGATAGTCCAACAACCGGATTTACTGCCAACATATCCAGGGATCTCTTGGGTCGCTTCCCAAAGATTCACCGATGACATTTGACTCGAATAGATTTAATCTATGATTAATTAAGAGAGAGAGAAAATTAATCTGGGATTAATTACGGCAAGAATTTATCTGGGATAAAATTCTAATAGAAGAAAAACGCGATTAATTTGGAATTAATCGATTAATAATATATTGGATATATTAATTGAAATTAGATTTCAAAGCGAAATTAAAATTAGATTTTAATTCGGGCGAACCAATTAATTTGGAATTAATTCGTAAGACTTTTGTAATAATTTTGCTAGGCATTATTATTTAATTAAATTGGATTTAATTACGTCGCAACTGAAAATTTATTTATCGGATTAAACTAACCCGAGCCCGAAGTGTGTTGAATAACCCAACTTGAATTTTGAATTTAAGTGTGGGACCCACACTAACTTACATCACTAGTCATTATTTGATGGAATTGGGTGAATGCATTTAATGCATTTCTTTTCAACACAATTTTGTTTTGCGTTTTGGAAAAGCAATACCACTTTTGCAAGGCAACTTTGGTAGTTGGTTTTTAGAAAAACAAAATATCAAAACACACTTCTCTCTTCTTCCTCACCAATGTCGTGAGTCTCTCCATTTGGAAAGGAAATTTTGTTGCAAAATTTTCTTGAGCTAGTACTTAAAGGATTCTTGTGAGGTGATAGGGAAACTCACCCTTGAGTTGGAAAGATTCAACAAAGCTTGGAGCTTCATCAACATACATAAATTGGAAAATCAACATCCGTTCAATGTAAGTTTTTCCGCAAACTTTCTTGATCATTCACACACAATATCATGTATTAGAGACCTTGGGCATGTCTAGGACACTAACAATGGTATCATGAGCCTTATCTAAGCATGATTTGAGTTTAGGGTTTATAGACTTTATTTGGGGATTTTGTGCTTGGAGCTAATAAATTTATGAATTGGTTGTTTGGATGTGGTTGAATGATGATGAATTGGATTTTTTCATCTTTGGAATTGAGAATTTGGGTTGGATCAAAATTTCCCAAATTCCCTTGCCATAGCCGAATGTATGAACCCAATTACACTCATGGTAATTTTTTGATTTAGATTATTGGATGTGTTTAAAGCATGAAATAAATCTTGTATGTTAATTTAATTGGATTGAAATCAAATTGAGTATTATTTTGTGCCCTATTGCCGTGGAGTGTGAAGCATGTAATAGATTGATTTTGCTTCAATTTGTGTTGGACATGAGTTGGATTATTAAGCATAATTAATTTGATTAATTAATGTTTTGGAAATATTAGATTAATAAATTAATTGTGTTAATTACACTTTAATAGAAAATAATGTGATATTTGGAATATTATGTTAGAATAAATTAGTCTTTAAATTGGATTGGGCTAAATTTGTTGTAATTGGGCTTAATGGGCTTGGTTGGGCCAAGCATGGTTTTGGACAATTGGATTGGATCCAAATTGGGCCTAAAACCATTTCCATAAAGTCCAAATATGACTTTTGGGCCTTTAAATAATTTAATTGGGCCTAAATTGATTTTTGGCATAGGGTGATTCCTATTTGGGCCTTGGCATCTTGGGTTTAATCCATATTGGCCAAAGCCCATGCCTAAAGAATTAATTTAAAACCCATTGGACTTTAATTAAAATAGTATTGGATACTAATTGGGCCTTTGAGACCCATTAAGATTAGATTTAGAATCTAAGTCTAAAAGGCACTAAAATAAGTGTAATTATTTAATTTGGAATTAAATACGAATTAGTATTGGATACAAATTAAATTGGATTTAAAATTGTAGTTCGATATAATTCAATACGTACTTTGAGTATTTATTCTTAAACGAGTTGGGCTCGCGCAAATCAAATCTTTGTTCGAACATTGGATGGTCATTAATTCAAAGATTAATTAATTGGATTAGTTGATTGAATAACATGCTTTGTGTGAATACTTGGATGTATTTGTATGAATAATAATATCAGATTGATATTAGAAGGGTGAGGGCAATTTTGGAATTGTTGTAATAAATTTAGAATTTATTAAATTGGATCTGCGTGTCCAGCCTCTTATCTCTTTACTCTTTATATTTCTCTTCTCACCATTCCCCTCAATGTAAATGAGGTTTCTTTAATGTATTATGTAATTGGGTAGAAGTATGAATAGTGCTAGCGGGAGAGAGGAAATGGAGAGATTTGTTCTAGGAACAAATGTTATATATCCTTTCGCATATCATTATTATTTATTCGCACCTTATTATGCTTTTAGAATGCATGTTTAAGGGTGTATGATGAGACCTAATCAAAGATAATAATTGGTTGCCAATTTACGCAAAAAACCCTCACTTTAATATTAAGCGATTTCCTTCCATTGAGTGGTTCTCTCTCAAGATCCAAGATTGGCATTGGTTTGTTGGCCAAAGTCAAGATCATTGTCCATCGCGGATGTGTTGTGAACCATGAAATCTTTGTTACTTATCGCATGTCTTGGGAAGTTTTGATTTGTTGGCCAAAGTCAAGGTCACTTCTTTACATCAACATGGATTACGAAGCTTTCCCACTGTCATGGGTCACGCTTAACTGGAATCATTAAGCTTGTTGAGCCAAAGCCAAGTCTTAGTTGATTCAAAGGAAAAGGTTAGGAAATATATATTGGTATATATCTCGGGCTTTGAGGTCCAACTACCAGATCTATGAATTGGATGGGATCCAATTGATCTTAGAGATCTACCTAGTTAAGTTTCATACATCTTGTTGGCCAAAGTCAAGGTTGTGTGTTATTTAACGGGATCTTAGCCCACTAGGAAACTAGGTTTTCCGAGTACTCAACAGATGGTTAAAGGCTCGTCGAAAAATAATGGGAGGCCAGTATTAAATTTGCAATTTCATTTTATACTTGCTTACACGCGCTCTTTATTTTATTTATCGTCGTTATAAATATATATATTAGTTGGACAAATATTGACTATTGCTTTCTTTGAACAATTAGACTGTACAAGACACTACTCCACTTGTAGTTGGTTATATAGTTAGACTATAGTAACCATTACATTTTGAGTGTACCTGATATCATTGATTGAATAGTTGGATTATTGCAATCGAGATGGTTTTAAAGATTAGCGTTCTGGACATTGTCATGGGCGATAATGTCTTCAACGGCTCCAATTTTCCAGATTGGGAGATGAATATCAGGATAGTCCTAAGAGCCAAGAAGTTACTATATGTCATATAGAAACCTCTCGGGCCTGAGCCCAGAGTTGAGCAAATAGTAGAGCATGAGATTTGGAAGACTCATCGTGATGATAAATTTAGTGCTCAATCCGTCATCCTTGCCGCAATGACTCCTCAATTTCGTCGTTAGAAAAAAGGATTGGATCCTTATAGTATGATGTTAAATTGAAGGATCTTCACATATCTAATCTTAGATCTCAGAAGCACGAATTGCACAAGAAGCTCTTTCGCTCGTGTATGTTAGAGGGTACATTTGTGGAGCACTATGTGTCGCAGATGATTACTGACATCGAACAGGTAAGTCAGCTGGGCATAACATTCGAGGCCGAAACTTCCATAGATTTGATCTTACAGTCTTTTCCTGAATGCTGGGGCGAGTTCATCATAAACTATAATATAATGAACCAAGAAAAAACTCTTGGAGAGTTAATGACGATGCTGAAAGAGGCAGAGCCAGAGCTTCTAAAGGGCAAGAAGCCCAAGGCGCACCTTACTTCGACATCTCAGATGGCCAAGGCTTGGCCGAAGGCTTCTAGGGGTGTGAAGAAAATGAAGAAAAAGGGTAAGGCTAAATCATCACAAACTTCTAGGAAGACTAAGGACATATCCCAAGACGTCTGCCTACATTGTGCCAAACAGGGTCATTGGAAGTGTGACTGCCGAGAGTACAAGGCAGAGTTGGAGGAAGTGAAGACGGACAAGGCTCTGGCTTCAGTTTTGTTTTTATAAACATGTCTACTACTAGTTTTTAAAAAAAAATAGATTTTTTATTCTGGATGTGGTACTCACATATATACTGGTGTACAGGATCTGCTGATTAGTAGGATACTGGCTTCAGGCAAGATCGACCTACGAGTCAGAAACGGGATGAGAGTCGCTGTTTTGGCCGTTGGGACCTATGTTTTTATCTGCCCTTAAGGCATTTAATTACGTTAGGTGACTGTTAATTTGTACCTAGTTTGACTAAGGAACATCATCTCTGTATTTTGTTTAACCCATTGCGGGTGTACCTTTATATTCTTGAACACTAGGTGTTTTGTATATAAAGATAACATTTTGATATGTACAGTAGATGTTAATAATAGTCTTTATATTTTGAATATATATGAATCTCAAACATATAACATGACAAACAAAAGGCTCAAACTAAGTAACACAGATGAGACTTATCTGTGGCATTGATGTCTGGGACACATTGACAAGACTCGTATATCCACTCTTTGGAAGAGTAGATACTTGGACGGATTTGATCCTAATTCAGATTATGTCTACGAATCTTGTTTATTAGGCAAAGTACCTTAAACGCCTTTTAGTAGTAAATGTGTACGTGTGACCGGCGTTTTCACACACGTATAACGCAAGCGCACGTATCGTTCATAGTATAAAAAGTATCGATCCCATGAGGACTTAATACCTAAACTATTAATTTATGAAGTTAAATGTTTACAAGTATCTAATGGATTGATTGTTTGATTTGAAAGTGATTTTAAATTTTAAAAAAAAAAGTAAATAAAATTACACAAAAGTTGATTTAGGAAAATTCAATTTTAAAACTATTCATGGTTGTAAATCCTTCCAATATCATTTTTAAAGATTAAGTGGTTAACTTACGGTTGTGTAATATATTGGTTTATTAACCGGGAACACAAAATTATGTAAAATTCTATTCCGATGGTCAGATACAAACACCCTGTGTAATCCAATTAATCATATTCCTATGTCAATTAAGTTATCTGAATTTATTAAGATTAAGTTCCAATTATGGCTACCCCCCCGCCCGACAAGTATATTCCTATCCTGTAAGGAAATCTATAAAACGGTTATCTATCCACAAGGAATATAGTAGGCTATTAAGTCTAAGGTCTTAAACCTAAAATCCCTTTTTCCAAGTTCATTTTAAGTTTTCCGAATCAATCTTATTAATGTCCAGTTAACCAGATGCATTAAGACTAAGGCTCAATAAATAAACATTTATATTACCCAAATCGTAATTTAACCCCTTATAAATCGGTGATATTGGACTTCCTCACAACCCCAGATAACTAACGTAGTTACGACACGTAACTAGGGCTGGTAAAAACTTAAATAAAATAAAATACATAAAGTGAATTGCTGGAAATTAAATACTGAAAAGTAAATTGTTGAAAAGTAAGTTGCTGAAAAGTAAATTGCTTAAAAGTAAATTGCTGAAAGTATATAAAGTAAAAGTACAATAAAAGAAAATGATGTGGCTAGAGGATCCACTTTTATTACTACTATTTTAGATATCTCCCTTAATATAATATATTAACTTTGCGTGATAATTACCAACCAGTCATATAGGCGGTATCATGATTAAGTCAATTAATAATTAATTACCAACCGACTAACCAGGCGGTATACATGCTTAGTCAGGTTAAAACCAATTTATAATTAATTACCAACCGACCAATATGGCGGTATCCTCATTAAGTCAGGTTTATTATATTATAATTAAGGGAGATTAATCTAAATAGAATAATCAAAGCTTTACCTTTTTCCCCAGCAATGGGGAGTTACCTCCTCATTGCGTAAAAGTAAATTACAGAAAATAAAGACTTAAAACTAAAGAAAAGAAAGTGCGAAAGTGGAAATTAATTACTGAAAGCTGCAAATAAACAAGCAAGATACAATCTTCTTAGTTATTCTTTAGGAATTTCAAAGAAAAAAGTATGAATTTACAAATGAAATGACTTGGTATTTATAGGCAAAATTTTACCTCCGCCAAATCATTATTAATTGCTCCACTAATTGCTCCACTAATTACTCCACCAAATCCATTATTAATTGCTATGATGTTTGGTGGGAGTTTGACAATTTTAATTTTTTTTTTTTAATTTTTTTACTTTGAAAATGACTTTAATAATTACACATAACACACTTACAGATGTTTCATCATTTTCGGTCATGAATCATTCCAAATTCGAAATATTTTGTTCTTCACAGTTGTAGATCTTTGAGTGGTCTTTAATCCGAAACTTGAATCAGCTCAATCCGATATTGGAGTAAGAGGTTATGCCCCAATTACGACAATTGCTCAAAACAAGAATTTCTGAAACTGTACTTCGTTAGAACGCCCTTTCAAGTTTCCAATCTCCAAAATTAATATGTCAAGTCCAAGTTTTACCCTTATTTGACCCAAATTTCATCCTAAATGATTCCATTGAGTCCCAACATTATTTTATCTGCAAAATAAACTAAAACACATCAAACGTTCATCAAACCCGAGAAACTAAACAAAATATTAAGTAAAACGGGCGGCAAATATTGATATATTTTTCGCTCATCACACCCCCAAACCTAACATTTTGCTAGTCCTTGAGCAAAACAACAATATAAAATACAAGAAACAATTAAAATTAAACTAAGCCACTTTCGTAGGGATCACGGTTGCATTTAGCATATGCAACAAGCCTTTAAACTCCTAGGTATCCCTAGTGGACGAGTTGTAGTCTCGTGAGGGCTTACAGCAACGATACCCACAAACATTTGATAAAAGTAAAAAAATAGTAAAACTAATGGCACACAAGGAAAAGATAAGAGAAAAGAGAATAAAGAAGTTAGTGACTAAACTTGTGAAACTTCTTATCCAAGTTAATAATTATTTTTTTTCATTCTAGAGTACTGAATAAGTGAATTCTACGATTATTTTTTTTACCATTCTTCATATACGCAGCCAACAAATATTAGTCAACTCATTTTGCCCACAATAGTCACAGGTGCAGTTGAGAAGAAAGTAATATTTTTGTCCTAAAAGTTATCAGAATCTCACACCAATTTCACCCGATTAATCAAATTAAAAAAATAAAAACATAAAATATTTTTTGATTTTTGTAAAAAATTTTAATTTTTTTGAATTTTTTTAAAAATTTAGACTAAAAACCGAAAAAAAAAATAACACAATAAAATAAGATATTATTCAACTATTCCCCTCCCTCAAACCTAAATGAGACATTGTCCCCAATGTCTTAAAAAGTAGAAGCTGAGTTTAGAAGATAGTACCTGTTAGCTGAATTTCTACATCTAAATGAAAATTAAAGGTTAAGATCCAGATTTATCCGATGCTTCTTACCACGATCATCATCAGACCAATTTATCTTGGAAAGGATATGGTCAATTTGTGGTTCAAAGGCAAAGATTTGATAAATTAAATCTGGGGCAGTTCTGGCAGTGAAAAAAAGTTCTTTTAAAGGTTTTGACACGAACCCATTTCTCCGGGCATCATCAAGAAATACACAAAGAAAATCATAAAATCCATCAACGTTAAACAGTTCAATCGGTTTCTGGTGTATGTTCAAGTTCGCCCAAGATAATACTGTGAAAATCTCCTCCATTGTGCCCAAGCCACCTGGCAAAGCAATAAAAGCATCAGCATGGTTAATCATTTCAAACAGTCGCTCAGACATACCTGCACAATTAGTTCCTCTCCGTTTGATGGTCCTATTAGATTCGCCTCCGCTAAATGTTTTGGGATGATTCCCAGAACTTGACTGCCTCCTTCCTGTATAGCCTTTGAAACGATCCCCATTAGTCTAAGATTGCCACCGCCATATACTAGGTGCATATTCCTTTCAGCTAAGACTCGACCCAATTCCTGTGTTGCCTCTATGTATTGTGGCTTAGTTCCAACACTAGTACCACAGAATATCCTTTTACCTTAGCATTTTCTTTTATTGTACTTTTACTTTATTTACTTTTCAGCAATTTACTTTCAGCATTTACTTTTCAGCAATTTACTTTTCAGCAATTTACATACTCAAAAAGACCCTGTTTGCCAATTTATAAGAAATTGGATGGAAGCTTGTCCCTGACGCATAGACGTCAATCAAGTCGCTATTTTTCTTGTACATATTATATCTCTTTGTCTTTTCCTAATAATTGTAATTTATTTTGTTGTTTTCTTTTATTTTCTCCGACAAGATCCAGACCTTTTTGACTATCACGGGTTATTTTACTATTAACTAATAATTGTCATTTGGCAGGTACTAGTGCTATTATTTTACTCACCTTTTTCAGGTAAAACATGGAAGCCACTTCAAGAAGACGAGTTTGAGAACATCTGTGTGTTTTGCGGTACTAGTGTTGGTGTTAAGCCATAATATGTAGAAGCAGCACAAGAATTGGGTCGAGTCTTAGCTGCAAGGAATATGCACTTAGTATTTGACAGAGGCAATCTTGGACTCATGGGGATCATTTCAAAAGCTGTACATGAGGGAGGCAGTCACGTTTTGGGAATCATCCCAAACCCTTGGTGGAGGCAAATCTTATTGGACCATCAAACGGAGAAGAACTGATTGTGCCAGGTATGTCTGAACGATTGGTAGAAATGATTAACCGTACTGATGCTTTTATTGCTTTGCCAGGTGGCTTGGGTACATTGGAGGAGATTTTTATATTGTTATCTTGGGCGAACCTGAACATACACCAGAAACTGTTTGGATTGTACAACGTTGAAGGAATTTATGATTTTCTTTGTGTGTTTCTTGATGATGACCGGAGAAATGGGTTCGTGACAAAACCTATGAAAAAACTCCACTTTACTGCCAGAACTGCTCCGGATCTAATTGACCAAATCTTAGCCTATGAACCACAAATTGACCCTATCATTTCAAAGATAAATTGGTCGGAGGAAGATCGTGGTAAGAGGCATCGGATTAATCTGGATCTTAACCTTTAACTTTTCGTGTAGAATTTCAGTTAACCTGAAACTATCTTCTAAACTCTTCTTCTACTGTTTAAGACATTGGGGACAATGTATCATTTAGGTTTGGGGGAGGAAATTAGTTGATCAGTATCTTATTTTTAGTCGCGTGTTTTGTTTTATTTTTAGTCCAAAATATTTCGAAAAATACAAAAAAATTGAAATTTTTTCAAAAATTACAAAAATATTTTGCGTTTTTGTTTTTATTTTGACTAAAAAGGTGAAATTGGTAAGAGATATATATTGTGATTTGGTGTGATTTAATTTTGTGTGCTTAGTTTTTGTAGATTAAGACATTTCAGGATGGAAGAAGTTCTCGTAAATCTTCACAAGAATTTTCACTCTCTCCCTCAAAACTCTCTGATGAAAGTCTACAAAGCTCGCTTGAAATGATGAGATTACTAACGATCCATGGAGTTCCTAATGATATTCGTTGGGTAATTGAAGCACGGGTCCGATTAGTAGGTGAGTATTCTGATTCCTTTAATTCTTATTTGCCCGGATTTGGAAAAAGCACCTATGCAAAGAAACGTAGAGCTAAGCAAATGGGTGTTTGTTACAAATGTGTACGCTTGAATTGCAATACTCGTTGTCATTCTTTAGGAATAGTGTCTGATAATCGCGAAGATAAAATTAAATTCATTAGGGATGGCTTGAGTAAGGAGTCTGTAGATGATATATCTTCAACTCTTGAGACACATCCCAATAGATATGTTCATATAGCCATTCGCAAATTACATACACAATTTCAAAGAGAAAGACAACAGTTAAGTCTCAGGAATCTGACTCAAAAAGACCATGTTTGCCAATTTATAAGAAAATTGGATGGGAAACTTGTCCCTGACGCATAGACGTCAATCAAGCCGCTACTTTTCTTGTACATATTATATCTCTTTGTCTTTTCCTAATAATTGTGATTTGTTTTGTTGTTTTCTTTTATTTTCTCCGACAGGATCCAGACCTTTTTTACTATCACGATTTATTTTATTGTTTAACTAATAATTGTCATTTTGGAGGTACTAGTGCTATTATTCTACTCACCCTTTTCAGGTGTTATAAATTCAACTCATCATTGCACTTTTGTAGACATCCAGAGTAAAACATGGAAGCCACTTCAAGAAGACGAGTTGAAAATATATGTGTGTTTTGCGGTACTGGTGTTGGTGTTAAGCCACAATACGTGGAAACATCACATGAGTTGGGTCGAGTCTTAGCTACAAGGAATATGAACTTAGTATATGGCGGAGACAATCTTGCACTTATGGGGATCGTTCCAAAGGCAGTACAAGAAGGAGGCAGTCACATTTTGGGAATCATCCCAAAACCCTTGGCGGAGGCAAATCTTATTGGACCATCAAACAGAGAAGAACTGATCGTGCCAGGTATGTCTAAACGATTAGTAGAAATGATTAACCGCGCTGATACTTTTATTGCTTTGCCAAGTGGCTTAGGTACATTGGAGGAAATCTTTACAGTGTTATCTTGGGCGAACCTGAACATACACCAGAAACCGCTTGGACTGTACAACGTTGAAGGGTTTTATGATTTTCTTTGTGTGTTTCTTGATGATACCCGGAGAAATGGGTTTGTGTCAACCTTTAAAAGAACTCCTCTTCACTGCCAGAACTGCTCCGGATCTAATTGATCAAATCTTAGCTTATGAACCAAAAATTGACCCTATCATTTCAGAGATAAATTGGTCCGAGGACGATCGTGGTAAGAGGCGTCTGATTAATCTAGATCTTAACCTTTAACTTTTCGTGTAGAATTTCAGTTAACCAGGTACTATCTTCTAAACTATTCTTCTACTGTTTAAGACATTGGGGACAAGTCTCATTTAGGTTTGGGGGAGGAAATTAGTTGATTAGTATCTGTTTTTAGTTGTGTGTTTTTTTATTTTTAGTCGAAAATATTTCGAAAAATACAAAAAATTGAAATTTTTTCAAAAATTACAAAAATATTTTGCGTTTTTGTTTTTTTTTTGACTAAAAAGGTGAAATTGGTAAGAGATAGCTGAGTAAGGAATTTCCACTCCTGAGACGTATCTCAAACCTATTTCGGAACAAGTTAATTTTTGTTTATTTCATTTTAAATTATTTAATTTGTGAATTCTCCATAATACTAACTAAAATGGATCTTCATATGCTCAGTTGGCAGGTATTATCAACATGCATGGTAACATACGGACATGAGTTATAATTGAAAAGTTTGTAATATTCAGTACTATAGTTTAATTGGAGGCAGCATCTCAAAAAGTGATGGAGTAAAAAAAACGTCTGAG
The DNA here is from genome assembly GCA_019454045.1 of Zanthoxylum bungeanum. NCBI lineage: Eukaryota > Viridiplantae > Streptophyta > Magnoliopsida > Sapindales > Rutaceae > Zanthoxylum > Zanthoxylum bungeanum. The sequence goes on from SKCR01048596.1 coordinate 12,235, forward strand.
ATCCAAGTTATTAAGTTTGTAAGGGTGTTTTAACACCTAGTGCCCTAAAGCCAACTGGTTTGGGAGTCACTGGCCCAAAGCTCGCTACATGGATCAAAGACGCTACAAATATATATATATATATATATAGATATATATAATATCTGAAGTCTGAGTAATTAAGTCTGTATGGGTATCTTAACACCTGATGCCCTAAAGCCAACTGGTTTGGGAGCCATCGACCCAACATTCGCTACATAGACGGAAGATATTGTATATAAATAAAATCAAAAGAAAAAATCAAAAGAAAAATCAGAAAAATTATTCCATTGCTGCAAAAATGTGTAATTCTGATAAATCTTTAGGACAAAAATATTACTCTCTTATCAACTACACTTGTGACTGTTGTGGGCAAAAATGAGTTGATTAATATTTTGTTAGTTGTGCATATGGAGAATGGTAAATATAACCGAAGAATTTACTTATTCAGTAAATTAGAAAGAAGAAAACAACTAGTAACTTGGAGTAGAAGTTTCACCTGATTAGTCACTAACTTCTTTATTCTCTTTTCTCTTGTCTTTTTGCTTTTGTGTGCATTAGTTTTATTATCTTTTTACTTTTTTAAAAAGTTTGTGGGTATCGTTGTTGTAAGCCATCAGGAGACTATAACTCGTCCACTAGGGACACCTAGGGGTTTAAAGGCTTGTTGCATACGCTAAATGCAATCGTGATCCCTACGAAAGTGGCTTAGTTTAATTTTAATTGTTTCATGTATTTTATTTTGTTTTTTTTGCTCGAGGACTAGTAAAATATTAGGTTTGGGGGTGTGATGAGCGGAAAATATATCAATATTTACCGCCCCTTTTACTTAATTTTGTTTAGTTTCTTGGGTTTGTGAACGTTTTGATGTGTTTTAGTTTATTTTCCAGATAAAATAATATTGGGACACAATGAAATCATTTAGGACGAAATCTGGGTCAAATAAGGGTAAAAATTGGACTTCACATATTAATTTTGGAGATTGGAAACTTGAAAGGGCATTTTAACGAAGTGCAATTTTGGAAATTCCAGTTTTGCGCATCTGTTGTATTTTGGTCATAACTATTTACTCCGATATCGGATTGAGCTGATTCATGTTCCAGATTAAAGAAGACTAAAATATCTACAACTTTGAAAAACAAAATAATTTCTAATTCTGAAGATTTCATACCCGAACTTGATGAACCATCCAGAAGTGTGTTGTGTGTAATTATTAAAGTCATTTTCAATCATTTTCAAAGCAAAAAATAAATAAATAAATAAATAATAAAAAATATCAAATCACCACCAACATGATAAGCAATTATTGGAGCAATTAATAATGGATTTTGTGGAGCAATTAGTGGAGCAATTAATAATGGATTTGGTAGATGATTTGGTAGAGGCAAAATTTTGCCTATAAATACCAAGCCATTTCATTTGTAAATTCATACTTTCTTCTAAGGATTCTTTAAGAATACTAAGAAGATTGTATCTTGTTTGTTTATTTACAGCTTTCAGTAATTAATTTCCGCTTTCGCACTTTCTTTTCTTTACTTTTCAGTTTTTATTTTCCGCAATTTACTTTTACGCACAATACTTTTCTTCTTTAATTTTCAGTTTTTACTTTTCAGTAATGATGAGGTAACTCCCCTTTGCTGAGGTAAAAGGTAAAAATTTTATTACTAATATTTAGATTAATCTCACCTAATTATAATATATAAACTAGTTAAAACCTGACTTAACGAGGATACCGTCATATTAGTCGGTTGGTAATTATTTAAATTGGTTTTAACCTAACTAAACTGGATACCGCCTAATTGGTCGGTTGGTAATTATTATCAATTTGACATAATCTGGATACCGCCTATATGGCTGGTTGGTAATTATCATGCAAATTTAATATATTATATTAAGGGAGAATCTAAATAGAATTAATAAAAGTGGATCATTTACCTCATTATTTTCTTTTATTGTACTTTTACTTTATTTACTTTTCACTTTCAGCATTTACTTTTCAACAATTTACTTTCAGCACCAATATCACCGGTTTATAAGGGGTTATTTTATAGTTTGGGTAATTTAAAGGTTTACTTATTAAGTCTTAAGCTTAATGCGTCTTGTTAATTGGCTACTAATAAGATTGATTGGTAAATCTAAAATAAACTTAACAAAGGAATTTTAGGTTTCAGCCTTAGACTTAATATCCCACGATCTTCCTTGATAATAGATAACCTTTTAATAGATTTCCTTACAGGATAGACATATACCTGTCGGGCGGGGGTAGCCATAATTGGAACTTAAACTTAATGAATCCATATAATTTGGTTGACAAAGACATATGGTTCAATTGGGTTAAACTGGGTATTTGCGTCTGACCATCGATAGAGGCTTTTGCATAATTTCGTGTTCCAGGTTAGTAAACCGATTTATTACACAAACATGAAATAACCACTTCATCTTTTAAAAGATATTGGAAAGATTCACAACCCTAGATAGTTTCCTAATATTGAATTTTCTTAAACCTACTTTCGTGCAATTTTATTTACTTGTTTTTAAAATTCAAAATCATCACCATTTCAAATCAATCAATCAACCTGTTAGATACTAGTAATCATTTTACCTCATGAAATTAATAGATTAGGTATTAAGTCCTCGTGGGATCGATATTTTTTATACTACTTGAACGATACGTGCGTTTACGTTATACGCGTGTGATTGCGCACCGGTCAACGAGCACAATTATAACAAACTCTCATTCTTTTAGCTCTTCCCTTTTTAGCATAGGTGCTTCTGCCTAAACCAGAGAGATGTGAAATAAAGGAGTAATAAGACTCACTTTCCAATCGGACCCGTGCTTCAATAATCCAACCAATGTCATTAGGAATACCTTTAATCATCAGTAGTCTCATCCATTCCAAGCGAGCTTTGTAAACTTTCATCCGAGAGTTTTGAGGGAGAGAAGGAATTTGCTTGTGAAGATTGTGAGAACTTCTTCCATCTTGAAATGACTTTACCTACACAAATGAAACACACAAAAAATAAAACACACCAAATCACAATATATACACAAATTGCATGGGTTGCCTCTCTGCTAGCGCTAACTTTAATGTCGTCAGCTAGACATGACTGCCCGAACATTAGGCTGGATCTGAAAGTGTGACACTTCTTTTTGTCACTCAAATTATTCTCCCCAGTAGTGCTTGACACGCTTGTTTTTAACCTTGAATATTTTTTTGGAGTTGGGATCATGTATCTCAACGGCTCTATCTGGTAAAACTTTGGTGATTAAGAATGGACCTGACCACCGTGATTTTGGCTTCCATGGGAAGAGTTTCAACCTTGATTTGTTTAACAATATCTTATACCCTGGTTCTAGTTGTATCACTAATTTCTCATCATGTTTCTTATTGGCCTTTTCTTTGTACAATTTGGCATTCTCAAATGGCTGAATGTGAAATTCCTCCAATTCATTGAGCTAGTGGAACTGTTTCTCTTATGTTGCTTGTAGTGCAAGAATTGGCATCTTCAGTACGTAGTACACTTTATCTTCAGGCTCCACAGGCAATTGACATGCTTTAAGTTTATCAGTAGAACTTTGCATTGCATCGCAGGTCTGGATGGTACTATTTATCACATCAAGTCTGAAACATTCCTCATTTTTTTCGTCATCTTGGAAATTTATGGCTTTGAAAACATTGAATGTTACTTCTTGGTCTTGTACCTTCATGGTTAGTTCTCCTTTTTGTACATCAATGATAGTTCGACCTGTAGCCAAGAATGGTCTCCCGAGGATGATCGGCACATCTTCATCTTCTTCCAAATCAATGACAATAAAATATGCTGGGAAAATGAATTTGTCAACTTTGACCAGCACATCTTCAACTACACCTCTCGGAAATACGAGCGTTCTATCAACAAGTTGTAGAGAGATTTAGTGTGCATTGTTTCTCCAATCTGCAGTTTCCTGTAGATAGAAAAAGGCATCAAGTTAACACTTGCACCTAAATCACACAAAGCCTTACCGAAGTCATGTTCTCCTATGGTGCAAGGAATAGTGAATCTGCTAGGATCTTTCAACTTTGGGGGAAGCTTCTTCTAAATCATGGCGCTGCATTCTTCTGATAATGCTACTGTCTCGTAATCTCTCAATCTCTGTTTTCGTGAAAGAATGTCTTTCATGAATTTGACATAGCTGGGCATTTGTTCCAACGCTTCTGCAAATGGAATATTGATATGCAAGTTTTTGAAGATCTCCAGGAACCGAGAAAACTGCTTGTCTAGTTTATTCTTTTGGAGACGCTGTGGAAAAGGTAGAGGTAGAGTGATCCTTCTTGATCTTTTTCCTTTGCTTCTTTTTCCTCCATCTGTGGAACTGCTTCGCTATTTATTTTTTTTTGAACTTCCTTAGCAGTTGCCTTGATTCCAACATCTTTGTTGATTTCAGTACCACTTTTTAACATGATGGTATGACATTGCTCCTTCCCCATTTTCCTTGGATTTGGTTCTGTGTTTCTAGGAAGTTTACCTGGCGGTCTGTAACTCTGAGCATTGGCCAGTTGTCTAATTTGATTCTCCAGTGCTTTAATAGAAGCAGATTGACTTTGAATTAATGTTGCATGGGATTGAAACAAAGCATCATACCTAGCTGCTTGAGAGTCATGTTTTGCTTCTATGTTTTTCAAATGGGTCAACACTTCTGCTATTCCTGTTTCATTTGCCTGCTTGTGGCCTTTGTTTTGCTGTTGGAATCCGGGTGGTGGGTTGTTCATTTGCCCTAAATTGTTGCTCCATGCGAAATTGGGATGATTCTTCCACCCTGGGTTATAGGTGTTGGAATATGGATTGTTCCCCTGTCTGTTGAAATTGTTGATGTAATTCACCGTTTCTTTTTGTTGGTTTGGCTCTGGTGCTCCTCCATATGGTGAACTTGTGGTTCCGGCAATGCTTACAACTTGTGCGCTGAGTATTTCCAAGTATTTGCACATCTGATCCAACTTAGTATTCACTGCTGAGTTGGCTCCAACTTTATATATTCCTGCAATTCTCTGAATCATGCTTCTTTCTGTTGGCCACAAGGAATTGTTGTTAGCCATTTCTTCGATTAAGTCTCAGGCTTGATCTTCTCCTTTTGCCATCAAAGCTCCTCCAGCAGCAGCATCAATTGTGGTTCTCATTAGTCCAGAAAGTCCATTATAGAAAGTTTGGACTTGAAGCCACTTTGGAATCTCATGATGAGGACATTTCCGGAGTAAATCTTTGAATCTTTCCCAAGTTTCGTAAAGGGATTCTGAATCTTTTTGTACAAAAGATGCGATGTCATTCCTTAACTTTGCAGTTCTTGCTGGTGGAAAGTACTTTGCAAGGAATTTTATGGCTAGAGTGTTCCAAGTTGTGATAGAACCTGCTGGTAGTGAATGTAGCCAAGCTTTGGCTATGTCTTTCAAGAAATATGGAAAAACTCACAGTCTCGTAGCTTCTGCAGCTGCTCGGTTGGAGTTGAAAGTGCCGCAAACTTCCAGGATGTTGCTGATATGGGCATTAGGATCTTCAGTTGCATTCCCCCCCAAACTGAACTAACTGCTAAATCATCTTAATGCATGTTTTCATGTCACAAGCATTTGCTGGTAAGGGAGGAAGTACAATACAAGAAATGAAGATGTCAACCACCAGAATGGTTCTGTCTCAAATAGAAATTGGTAGTGAAACTTCCAAAGGTTCAGGTTACATGTTGATTAGTGCTTTTTGGCATTCTCGACTTTCCCTTCTCAACTGTCTGATGGTTCTTTCAATCTCTGGGTCAAGCGGTCGGATTTCAAAGCTTCTGGTTTGTCTCATGTAGTGTTTGAGAACCTGAAACAAGTGAAAACAAAAACAATAAGTAAAAATAAAATTAGATACAAGTAAAGGTATCTAACCTCAAAACTAATAGTGAAAGATAAATAAGTCCCCGACAACGTCGTCAAAAACTTGACCGGCGTTTTCACACACGTATAACGCAAGCGCACGTATCGTTCAAGTAGTATAAAAAGTATCGATCCCACAAGGACTTAATACCTAAACTATTAATTTATGAAGTTAAATATTTACAAGTATCTAATGGATTGATTGTTTGATTTGAAAGTGATTTTCAATTTAAAACAAGTAAATAAAATTGCACAAAAGTTGATTTAGGAAAATTCAATTTTAAAACTATCCAGGGTTGTGAATCCTTCCAATATCATTTTTAAAGATGAAGTGGTTATCTTATGGTTGTGTAATATATTGGTTTATTAACCTGGAACACGAAATTATGTAAAAGCCTATTCTGATGGTCAGATACAAACACCTAGGTAACCCAATTAATCATATTCCTATGTCAATTAAGTTATCTGAATTTATTAAGATTAAGTTCCAATTATGGTTACCCCCACCCGACAGGTATATTCTTATCTTGTAAGGAAATCTATTAAAGGGTTATCTATCCTCAAGGAAGATCGTGGGCTATTAAGTCTAAGGTCCTAAACCTAAAATCCCTTTTCCAAGTTCATTTTAAGTTTACCGAATCAATATTATTAATGGCCAGTAAACAAGATGCATTAAGACTAACGATCAATAAATAAACTTTTATATTACCCAAACCATAATTTAACCTCTTAAAAACCGGTGATATTGGACTTCATCACAACCCCAGATAACTAACTTAGTTACGACACATATTAGGGCTGGTAAAAACTTAAATAAAATAAAAGACATAATGTAAATTACTGGAAATTAAATACTGAAAAGTAAATTGCTGAAAAGTAAGTTGCTGAATGAAAAGTAATTGCTGAAAGTAAATTGCTGAAAAGTAAGTTGCTGAAAAGTAAATTGCTGAAAGTAAATAAAGTAAAAGTACAATAAAAGAAAATGATGGGGGTTAGAGGATCCACTTTTATTACTACTATTTTAAGTATCTCCCTTAATATAATATATTAACTTTGCGTGATAATTACCAACCAGTCATATAGGCGGTATCCTGATTAAGTCAAATTAATAATTAATTACCAACCGACCAACCAGGCGGTATCCATGCTTAGTCTGGTTAAAACCAATTTATAATTAATTACCAACCGACAAATATGGCGATATCCTCATTAAATCAGGTTTATTATATTATAGTTAAGGGAGATTAATCTAAATAGCAATAATAAAAGCTTTACCATTTTCCCCAGCAAGGGGGAGTTACCTCCTCATTGCGTAAAAGTAAATTGCGGAAAATAAAGACTTAAAAGTAAAGAAAAGAAAGTGCGAAAGTGGAAATTAATTACTGAAAGCTGTAAATAAACAAGCAAGATACAATCTTCTTAGTTATTCTTAAGGAATTTCAAAGAAGAAAGTATGAATTTACAAATGAAATGACTTGGTATTTATAGGAAAAATTTTGCCTCCACCAAATCCATTATTAATTGCTATCATGTTTGGTGGGAGTTTGACTATTTTTATTTTTTATTTATTTTTTAATTTATTTTTTATTTTTTTACTTTGAAAATGACTTTAATAATTACACATAACACACTTACGGATGTTTCATCAATTTCGGTCATGAAACATTCAGAATTCGAAATTATTTTGTTCTTCAAAGTTGTAGATCTTTGAGTCTTCTTTAATCTAGAACTTTAATTAGCTCAATCTGATATCGAAGTAAAGAGTTATGACCAAAGTACGAAAATTGCTCAAAATTGGAATTTCTGAAACTGTACTTCGTTAGAACGCCCTTTCAAGTTTCCAATCTCCAAAATTAATATGTCAAGTCCAATTTTTGCCCTTATTTGTCCCACATTTCGTCCTAAATAATTCCATTGAGTCCTAACATTATTTTATCTACAAAATAAACTAAAACAAATCAAAATGTTCATCAAACCCGAGAAACTAAACAAAATATTAAGTAAAATGGGCGGTAAATATTGATATATTTTCCGCTCATCAACGTGCCACCGAGCTGTTAGCCCTCGTTCATGGGACATATGTGGGCCCATATCTAGCTAGGCCAGAGGTGGATACAAATACTTTGTAACCTATATGGATGTTGCATCGCGTTATGGTTATGTGTATCTTGTGAAACACAAGTCGGAAACTTTTGATAAATTCAAAGAGTTTCATCACGAAGTAGAAAAACAGACCAGCAAAAGTATTAAAACATTACGGTCGGACCCTGGTGTAGAATACTTGAGCAATGAGTTTCTTGATTACTTGAAAGAATATGGTATTCTTTCACAGTGGACTCCTCCCGGAACACCACAATTAAACGGTGGGTCCGAACGGAGAAACCGAACTTTGTTAGATATGGTAAGCTCTATAATGAGTCGCACTGAGCTACCAATTTCCTTCTAGGGATATGTATTGAACAATGCAATACTTATTTTGAATAAGGTTCCGTCAAAGTCTGGTAGACAGACTCCATATGAAATATGGACAGGAAAGAAATTAGGTTTCTCATTCCTGAAGATTTGGGAATGCTTGGTATACGTTAAAAGTTTGGATGGTACCAAACTAAAACCCAAATCAGATAAGTGCCTATTTGTAATTGGTTATCCTGGGGAAACCAAAGGATATTGTTTCCACAACCCATAAGAGAACAAAATATTTGTTCCTCTCCATACAGTATTCCTTAGAAGAATTCCTATATGCAGGGATAAGTGGGAGGAAAGTAGAACTCGATGAAAACCAAAGTGATACTGTTTCTGGCACCGATCCCCTCACGGAACACGAACATTTCATCAGGGATAAGACTGTTCCACAATCTTCTAATACACAAGAATCGCGTAGGTCGGAGAGAGTCAGAAAGCAACCTCAGATGTATGAGTTTCTGATCTCACCTCATGTAGATATTAATCTTATTGAGGATAATGAACCGGCTACGTATGAGGTAGTGATACAAGGTATCGACTCAATTTTTGGCAAAGTGCCATGAAGTCCGAAATGGATTCAATGTATACCAACCAAGTTTGGACACTGGTTGATGTACCAGAAGGCATTGTGCCTATTGGTAGCAAATGGGTCTTCATGGTGAAGACAGTCATGGATGGCAACATACAAACATACAAAGCTAGGCTTATAGCGAAAGGGTATCGTCATCAACATGGTGTCGATTACGATGAAACCTTTTACCTGTTGCCAGGATTAAATCCATTCAGATAATGCTTGCTAATGCTGCATATTTCGATTATGAAATATGGTAGATGGACGTCAAAACCGATATCCTTAACGAAAACCTTTTGGAGGATGTTTACATATAATACCATGACGGTTTTTTCGTGCCAAAACATGCAAACAAGGTTTGCGAGTTAAATCGATCCATTTATGGATTGAAGCAAGCATTGCGTTCTTGGAACCAACATTTTAATGAGATCATAATGGTATATGGTTTCATTCAAAATGAAGATAATTCTTGTGTGAGTAAGAAGGTTAGTGGGAGCACACTAACATTGATTGTCCTATACGTTGATGATGTATTGCTTCTTAGCAATGACATTCCCATTTTGAAATCGGAGAAAACATTGCTTTCATTAAAATTCTCCATGAAATTCTTGGGAGAGGCAACCTTTATTCTAGGAAAAAGGATCTACTGGGATAGATCTAAAAGTGTTGGCACTCTCCAAGAACTTGTACATTAACAAATGTCGTCTCTCTTTCTAAGGACATGTGTCCTAAAACTCAAGATGATATAGATTCAATGAGTCGGATCCTGTTCGCTTCTGCAATTGGATCGATCTTGAATGCAATGACATGTACGCGACCTGGTGTCTCATATGCTTTGAGCATCTGCAGTCACTATCAGGCCGATCCAGGTGATGGTCACTGGATTGATGTTAAGAACATCCTTAAGTATCTTAGAGGAACTAAGGATGCCTTTCTTAATCTATGGAGATGGATAACTTGAGGTGACTAGGTTCACCGATGCAATTTTCCAAAACGATAAAGATGACTGTAAGTCTCAATAAGGGTACATATTTTGTTTGAACAACAGAACAGTGAGCTGGAAATCTTCCAAGCAATATATTGTTGCCGATTCAACATCAAAAGCATAATACATTGTTGCGGCTGAGGCAGCAAAAGAAGCATTTTGGATCTATAAAATTCATAATTGGATTAGGAGTAGTTCTGTTAGCAGCTGAGCTGGGCTGCAGCATAGGCTAAGGAATTACGGTCTCATCAATGATCCAAGTATGTACTTCAATGGTTTCATCTGATTCGTCAGATCATACATCGTGGCGATGTCAAGATCGAAAGATCGTTTCAGATGATAACATTGCATATCCGCTAGCGAAAGAAAGCAATATCTCAGCATAAGCATAAGCGACCCATACATAGTTCAGGTGTTGGACACTTGAGTGATTGGCTATAGGCTAAGTGGGAGAATGTTGGACAATTATGACCAATAACATCCCTATTTGTAAAAGACATGGTGTTTTTTGTACAAATTAACTATGTGACAAAAGAAATTGCTCTTTTATCATTTTATAATTGGATTACTTGGATATATAAATGATAAAAGTCCATATGATTAGTTCCGGATTAACAAGATATGAGACAGCATTAATCCACGAAAGGTTTAATCATTAAATATCTCTAGTTGTAGTATTATCGAGACTGGACATCGATAATGCGGAATAGGCTAGTATTACACTTGTGCGTGTTATGGAAGCTTAACGGCATAGTTCTCATATATTTAAGTATTGGATACTTATGCAAGATTGATAGGAGGTTCTGTTAGCCATTGGACCGAGAACAGCTTCGCTATGGATAGACCCCTCGGAATCCCATTGGTAGTATGACTATGTGTCTATGGGAATCCAAATCAGGGTAGATGTATATGGTATTAACCTGAGACTTACATCGCTAATACTTGCGACAATCAGTATGCTTTGGTTTTGGTTGTCTGGAGCTTTAACAGGTTCTGTGTACGCCTATTCTGGGTTTACTGAGAATCGTAGTGTATTGGGTGTGATGTCAAGATGGAAGTATCACTTCAGTCATATGGAGATAATGATCATGTAGGGATACAGAACTAGTACTCTTAAATGTTGTAGCTATCGGGATAGTATAACTAGGTCATGATTATCCGATAACATAGACTAGTTGTTAGTGATCCGAATATGCTTCGTATGGGGCAGACACAATTCCAACCCCAGACCTAGCATGTGACATCCGATATTGGATCGTAATACGCAATACATAGTATATTATGCATGATAAAGATTATATATTCTTCTTTGAATATTTCTGGAGAATTGGGTAGGCACGGTGCTTTGCTAGAAGCCAACCATGTCTTGTAAATCGGTAAGAATTTGGTACATGGTACGCACGTGTTCGGATAGTCCGACAACCGGATTTACTGCCAACATATCCAGGGATCTCTTGGGTCGCTTCCCAAAGATTCACCGATGACATTTGACTCGAATAGAATTAATCTAATGGGTTTGGTTGGGCCAAGCATGGTTTTGGACAATTGGATTGGATCCAAATTGGGCCTAAAACCATTTCCATAAAGTCCAAATATGACTTTTGGGCCTTTAAATAATTTAATTGGGCCTAAATTGATTTTTGGCATAGGGTGATTCTTATTTGGGCCTTGGCATCTTGGGTTTAATCCATATTGGCCAAAGCCCATGCCTAAAGAATTAATTGAAAACCCATTGGACTTTAATTAAAATAGTATTGGATACTAATTGGGCCTTTGAGACCCATTAAGATTAGATTTAGAATCTAAGTCTAAAAGGCACTAAAATAAGTGTAATTATTTAATTTGGAATTAAATACGAATTAGTATTTGATACAAATTAAATTGGATTTAAAATTGTAGTTCGATATAATTCAAGAATACGTACTTTGAATATTTATTCTTAAACGAGTTGGGCTCGCACAAATCAAATCGTTGTTCGAACATTGGATGGTCATTAATTCAAAGATTAATTAATTGGATTAGTTGATCGAATAACATGCTTTGTATGAATACTTGGATGTATTTGTATGAATAATTTATATCAGATTGATATTAGAAGGGTGAGGGAAATTTTGGAAATTGTTGTAATAAATTTAGAATTTATTAAATTGGACCTGCGTGTCCAGCCTCTTATCTCTTTACTCTTTATATTTCTCTTCTCACCAATTCCCCTCAATGTAAATGAGGTTTCTTTAATGTATTATGTAATTGGGTAAAAGTATGAATAGTGCTAGCGGGAGAGAGGAAATGGAGAGATTTGTTCTAGGAACAAATTGTTATATATCCTTTCGCATATCATTATTATTTTATTCGAACCTGATTATGCTTTTAGAATGCATGTTTAAGGGTGTATGATGAGACTTAATCAAAGATAATAAATTGGTTGCCAATTTACGCAAAAAACCCTCACTTTAATATTAAGCGATTTCCTTCCATTGAGTGGTTCTCTCTCAAGATCCAAGATTGGCATTGGTTTGTTGGCCAAAGTCAAGATCATTGTCCATCGCGGATGTGTTTGAACCATGAAAGCTTTGTTACATATCGCATGTCTTGGGAAGTTGTGATTTGTTGGCCAAAGTCAAGGTCACTTCTTTACATCAACGTGGATTACGAAGCTTTCCCACTGTCAATGGGTCACACTTAACTGGAATCATTAAGCTTGTTGAGCCAAAGCCAAGTCTTAGTTAATTCAAAGAAAAAGGTTAGGAAATATATATTGGATATATATCTCGAACTTTGAGGTCCAACTACCGGATCTATGAATTGGATGGGATCCAATTGATCTTAGAGATCTACCTAGTTAAGTTTCATACATCTTGTTGGCCAAAGTCAAGGTTGTGTGTTATTTAACGGGATCCTAGCCCACTAGGAAACTAGGTTTTCCGAGTACTCAATAAATGGTTAAAGGCTCGCCGAAAAATAATGGGAGGCCACTATTAAATTTGCAATTTCGTTTTATACTTGCTTACACGCGCTCTTTATTTTATTTATCGTCGTTATAAATATATATATTAGTTCGACAAATATTGAATATTGCTTTCTTTGAACATTTAGACTATACAAGACACTACTCCACTTGTAGTTGGTTATATAGTTAGACTATAGTAACCATTACATTTTGAGTGTACCTGATATCATTGATTGAATAGTTGGACTATTGCAATCGAGATGGCTTGAAAGATTAGCGTTATGGACATCGTCATTAGCGATAATGTCTTAAAAGAATCTAATTTTCCAAACTGGGAGATGAATCTCAGGATAGTCCTGGGAGCCTAGAAGTTACTCTATGTCATATAGAAACCTCTCGGGCCTTGGCCCAGAGTTGAGCAAATAGTAGAGCATGAGATTTGGAAGACTCATCGTGATGATAACTATAATGCTCAATCCGTCATCCTCGTCGCAATGACTCCTCAATTTCTTCGTCAGAAACAAGGATTGGATCCTTACAGTATGATGTTGAAATTGAAGGATCTTCATAGATCTTATCTTAGATCTCAGAAGCACGAATTGCACAAGAAGCTCTTTTGCTCGTGTATGTTAGAGGGTACATTTGTCGAGCACTATGTGTCGCAGATGATTACTGACATCGAACAGCTAAGTCAGCTGGGCATAACCTTCGAGGCTGAAACTTCCATAGATTTGATTTTACAGTCTCTTCCTGAATGCTGGGGCGAGTTCATCATAAACTATAATATGATGAACCAAGAAAAACTCTTGGAGAGTTAATGACGATGCTGAAAGAGGCAGAGCCAGAGCTTCTAAAGGGCAAGAAGCCCAAGGCGCACCTTACTTCGACATCTCAGATGGCCAAGGCTTGGCCGAAGGCTTATAGGGGTGTGAAGAAAAGGAAGAAAAAGGGCAAGATTAAATCATCACAGTCTTCTAGGAAGACTAAGGACATATCCCAAGACGTCTGCCTACATTGTGCCAAACAGGGTCATTGGAAGTGTGACTGCCGTGAGTACAAGGCAGAGTTGGAGGAAGTGAAGACGGGCAAGGCTCTGGCTTCAGCTTTGTTTGTTATAAACATGTCCACTACTGGTTTTAGAAAAAAAATTAGATTTTTGATTCTGGATGTGGTACTCACATATATACTGGTATGCAGGATCTGCTGATTAGGAGGATACTGGCTTCAGGCAAGATCGACCTACGAGTCAGAAACGGGACGAGAGTCGCTGTTTTGGCCGTTGGGACCTATGTTTTTATCTGCCCTTAAGGCATTTAATTACATTAGGTGACTGTTAATTTGTACCTAGTTTGACTAAGGAACATCATCTCTGTATTTTGTTTAACCCATTGCGGGTGTACCTTTGTATTCTGGAACACTAGGTGTTTTGTATATAAAGATAACATTTTGATATATACAGTAGATGTTAATAATATTCTTTATATTTTGAATATATATGAATCTCAAACATATAACATGACAAACAAAATGCTCAAACTAAGTAACACGGATGAGACTTATATGTGGCATTGATGTCTGGGACACATTGACAAGACTCGTATATCCACTCTTTGGAAGAGTAGATACTTGGACGGATTTGATCCTAATTCAGATTATGTCTGCGAATCTTGTTTATTAGGCAAAGTGCCTTAAACGCCTTTTAGTAGTAAAGGTGTACGTGTGACCGACGTTTTCACACACGTATATCGCAAGCTCATGTATCGTTCAAGTAGTATAAAAAGTATCGATCCCACGAGGACTTAATACCTAAACTATTAATTTATGAAGTTAAATGTTTACAAGTATCTAATGGATTGATTGTTTGATTTGAAAGTGATTTTAAATTTAATAAAAGTAAATAAAATTACACAAAAGTTGATTTAGGAAAATTCAATTTTAAAACTATTCAGGGTTGTGAATCATTCCAATATCATTTTTAAAGATGAAGTGGTTAACTTACGGTTGTGTAATATATTGGTTTATTACCCTGGAACACAAAATTATGTAAAAGTCTCTTCCGATGGTCAGATACAAACACCCAGTGTAATCCAATTAATCATATTCATATGTCAATTAAGTTATCAGAATTATTAAGATTAAGTTCCAATTATGGTTACCCCCACCCGACATGTATATTCTATCCTGTAAGGAAATCTATTAAAGGGTTATCTATCCTCAAGGAAGATCGTGGGCTTAATATAATATATTAACTTTCCGTGATAATTACCAACCAGTCATATAGGCGGTATCATGATTAAGTCAAATTAATAATTAATACCAACCGACCAACCAGGCGGTATCCATGCTTAGTCAGGTTAAAACCAATTTATAATTAATTACCAACCGACCAATATGGCGATATCCTTATTAAGTCAGGTTTATTATATTATAATTAAGGGAGATTAATCTAAATAGAAATAATAAAAGCTTTACCTTTTTCCCCAGCAAGGGGGAGTTACCTCCTCATTACGTAAAAGTAAATTGCGGAAAATAAAGACTTAAAACTGAAGAAAAGAAAGTGCGAAAGTGGAAATTAATTACTGAAAGCTGTAAATAAACAAGCAAGATACAATCTTTTTTGTTATTCTTTAGGAATTTCAAAGAAAAAAGTATGAATTTACAAATGAAATGACTTGGTATTTATAGGCAAAATTTTACCTCCGCCAAATCCATTATTAATTGTTCTAATAATTGCTCCACTAATTACTCCACCAAATCCATTATTAATTGCTATCATGTTTGGTGGGAGTTTTACTATTTTTATTTTTTATTTATTTTATTTATTTTTTTACTTTGAAAATGACTTTAATAATTACACATAACACACTTACGGATGTTTCATCATTTTCGGTCATGAAACATCCGAATTCGAAATTATTTTCTTCTTAAAAGTTGTATATCTTTGAGTCGTCTTTAATGCGAAACTTGAATCAGCTCAATCCGATATTGGAGTAAGAAGTTATGCACAAATTACAACAATTGCTCAAAATTGGAATTTCTAAAACTATACTTCGTTAGAACGCCCTTTCCCTTTCAAGTTTCCATCTCCAAAATTAATATGTCAAGTCCAATTTTTACCCTTATTTGACCCAAATTTCATCCTAAATGATTCCATTGAGTCCCAACTTTATTTTCTCGGCAAAATAAACTAAAACACATCAAAACGTTCATCAAACCCGAGAAACTAAACAAAATATTAAGTAAAAGGGGCGGCAAATATTGTTATATTTTTCGCTCATCACACCCCTTAACCTAACATTTTGCTAGTCCTCGAGCAAAACAACAATATAAAATACAAGAAACAATTAAAATTAAATAAGCCACTTTCGTAGGGATCACGGTTGCATTTAGCATATGCCAACAAGCCTTAAAACCCCTAGGTATCCCTAGTGGACGAGTTGTAGTCTCGTGAGGGCTTACAACAACAATACCCACAAACGTTTGATAAAAGTAAAAAAATAGTAAAACTAATGCACACAAAAGCAAAACGACAAGAGAAAAGAGAATAAAGAAGTTAGTGACTAAACTTGTGAAACTTCTTATCCAAGTTAATAATTATTTTTTTTCTTTCTAGATTACTGAATAAGTGAATTCTCCGATTAGTTTTTTTTACCATTCTTCATATACACAGCCAACAAAATATTAGTCAAGTCATTTTTCCCACACAATAGTCAAAGTGTAGTTGAGAAGAAAGTAATATTTGTCCTAAAATTTTATCAGAATTCACACATTTTTTAGCAATGGAATATTTTCTGATTTTTTTTATTTGTTTTTCTGATTTTTGATTTTTTTTTTTTTATTTATATACAATATCTTTCATCCATGTAACGATCTTTGGGTCAGTAACTCCAAACCAGTTGGCTTTAGGGCACTAGATGTTAAGACACCCCTACGGACTTAATAACTCGGACTTCCGATATATATATTTTTGCAACATTTTCGATCCATGTAGCGAGCTTTGGGTCAGTGACTCCCAAACCAGTTGGTTTTAGGGCACTAGGTGTTAAAACACCCATACTAACTTAATAACTCGGATCTCAGACGTTTTTTTTTATCCCATCGTTTTTTTTAAGATGCTCCCTCCAATTAAACTAGAGCACTGAATATTACAAACTCGTCAATTACTACTCATGTCCGTATGTTACCATGTATATTGATAATATTTGTCAACTGAGCATATGAAGATTCATTTTAATCAGTTTTCTTGAGAATTCACAAATTAAATAATTCAAAATGAAATAAACAAAGATTAACTTGTTCCGAAATAGGTTGAGATACGTCTCAGGAGTGGAAACTCCTTACACAGTTATCTCACACCAATTTCACCCAATTAATCAAATTAAAAACATAAAATATTTTTTTAATTTTTGTAAAAAATTTTAATTTTTTTGAATTTTTCCGAAAAAATTTAGACTAAAAACCGAAAAAAAAATAACACAATAAAAATAAGATACTATTCAACTATTCCCCTCCCCCAAACCTAAATGAGACATTGTCCCCAATGTCTTAAAAAATAGAAGTTGAGTTTAGAAGATAGTACCTGGTTAGCTGAATTTCTACATCTAAATGAAAATTAAGGTTAAGATCCAGATTTATCCGATGCTTCTTACCACGATCATCATCAGACCAATTTATCTTGGAAAGGATAGGGTCAATTTCCAGTTCAAAGGTTAAGATTTGATAAATTAAATCTGGGGCAGTTCTGGCAGTGAAAAAAAAGTTCTTTTATAGGTTTTGACACGAACCCATTTCTCCGGGCATCATCAAGAAATAAACAAAGAAAATCATAAAATCCATCAACGTTAAACAGTTCAATCGGTTTCTGGTATATGTTCATGTTCGCCCAAGATAATACTATGAAAATCTCCTCCATTGTGCCCAAGCCATCTGGCAAAGCAATAAAAGCATCAGCATGGTTAATCATTTCAAACAATCGCTCAGACATACCTGGCACAATTAGTTCCTCTCTGTTTGATGGTCCTATTAAATTGGCCTCCGCTAAAAGTTTTGGGATGATTCCCAGAACTTGACTGCCTCCTTCCTGTATAGCCTTTGAAACGATCCCCATTAGTCTAAGATTGCCACCGCCATATACTAGGTGCATATTCCTTTCAGCTAAGACTCGACCCAATTCTTGTGTTGCCTCTATGTATTGTGGCTTAGTTCCAACACTAGTACCACAGAACACACAGATGTTTACAACTCGTCTTCTCGAAGTGGCTTCCATTTTTTTATGTGTTTCTTTCTCAGCTCTAGATGCCTTCAAGAGTGCAATGATGAGTTGAATTTATAGATCCTGAAAAAGGGTGAGTAATAATAGCACTAGTATCTTCCAAAGGACGATTAGTAGTAAAACAGTAAATTGTGAAATGTCAAAAGGATCTGGATCCTGTCGGAGAAGATAAAAAAAAATAACAAAACAAATCACAATTATTAGTTAAAGACAAAGAAAATAATATTTACAAGAAGTAACAGCTTGAATGACGTCTATGCGTTAGGGATAAGCTTCCCATCTAATTTTCTTATAAATTGACAAACAATGTCTTTTTTAGTCAGATTCTAGAGACTTAACTGTTGTCTTTCTTTTTGGATTGTGTATACAACATGCGAATTTCGTGATACACAAATCCACTAGGATGCGTCTCAAGAGTCTTAGATATGTCATCCAAAGACTCCTTACTCAAGCCATCCCTAATGAAATTAATCTTATCTTCACGGTTATCAGACACCATTCTTAAGAACGATAACAAGTATCACAAAACATACGAGTGATGAGTGGAAAATATATCAATATTTACCGCCATTTTTACTTAATATTTTGTTTAGTTTCTCGGGTTTGATGAACGTTTTGATGTGTTTTAGTTTATTTTGCAGATAAAATAATATTGGGACACAATGAAATCATTTAGGACGAAATGTGGGTCAAATAAGGGCAAACATTAGACTTCACATATTAATTTTGGAGATTGGAAACTTGAAAGGGCGTTTTAACGAAGTGCAGTTTTGGAAATTCCAATTTTGCGCATCTGTTGTATTTTGGGCATAACTATTTACTCCGAATCGGATTGAGCTGATTCAAGTTCAAATTAAGGAAGACTACAAGATCTACAACTTTTAAAGACAAAATAATTTCTAATTCTGAATATTTCATGCCCGAACTTGATGAACCATCCAGAGTGTGTTGTGTGTAATTATTAAAGTCATTTTCAAAGCAAAAAATAAATTAATAAATAAGTAATAAAAATTATCAAATCACCACCAAACATGATAAGAAATTAGTGGAGTAATTAATAATGGATTGGTGGAGCAATTAGATGAGCAATTAATAATGGATTTGGTGGATGATTTGATGGAGGCAAAATTTTGCCTATAAATACCAAGCCATTTCATTTGTAAATTCATACTTTCTTCTAATGAATTCCTTAAGAATACTAAGAAAATTTTATCTTGTTTGTTTATTTACAGCTTTCAGTAATTAATTTCCGCTTTCGCACTTTCTTTTCTTTACTTTTTAGTTTTTATTTTTGCAATTTACTTTTACGCAAAGTACTTTTCTTTCTTTAATTTTCAGTTTTTACTTTTCAGTAATGATGAGGTAACTCACATTTGCTGAGGTAAAAGGTAAAAATTTTATTACTAATATATTTAGATTAATCTCCCTTAATTATAATATATAAACTAGTTAAAACCTGACTTAACGAGGATACCGCCATATTGGTCGGTTGGTAATTATTTAGATTGGTTTTAACCTGACTAAACTGGATACCGCCTGATTGGTCGGTTGGTAATTAATTATTAATTTGACTTAATCTGGATACCGCCTATATGGCTGGTTGGTAATTATCATGCAAAGTTAATATATTATATTAAGGGAGATATCTAAAATAGAAGTATTAAAGTGGATCCTTTTACCTTAGCATTTTCTTTTATTGTACTTTTACTTTATTTACTTTTCAGCAATTTACTTTCAGCATTTACTTTTCAGCAATTTACTTTTCAGCAATTTACTTTTCAGCAATTTACTTTTCAGCAAGTTACTTTCAACATTTACTTTCAGCATTAATTTTCAGTATTTAATTTCAGCATTTACTTTCCGTCATTTACTTTTCACAAATTAATTTTCAGCATTTTACTTTATGTCTTTTATTTTATTTAAGTTTTTACTACCCGTAAATATGTGTCGTAACTAAGTGAGTTATCTGGGGTTGTGATGAAATCCAATATAACCGGTTTATAAGGGGTTATTTTATAGTTTGGTAATTTAAAGGTTTACTTATTAAGTCTTAAGCTTAATGCGTCTTGTTAATTGGCCACTAATAAGATAGATCTGGTAAATCTAAAATAAACTTGACAAAGGAATTTTAGGTTTCAGCCTTAGACTTAATAGCCCACGATCTTCCTTGAGGATAGATAACCATTTAATAGATTTCCTTACAGGATAGACATATACATGTCGGGCGGGGTAGCTATAATTGGAACTTAAACTTAACGAATCCAGATAATTTGGTTGACATAGACATATGGTTCAATTGGGTTAAACTGGGTATTTGTGTCTGACCATCGACAGAGGCTTTTGCATAATTTTGTGTTCTAGGTTAGTAAACCGATTTATTACACAAACATGAAATAACCGCTTCATCTTTAAAAGATATTGGAAAGATTCACAACCCTATATAGTTTCCTAATATTGAATTTTCTTAAACCTACTTTCGTGCAATTTTATTTACTTGTTTTTAAAATTCAAAATCATCACCATTTCAAATCAATCAATCAACCTGTTAGATACTAGTAATCATTTTACCTCATAAAATTAATAGATTATGTATTAAGTCTTCGTGGGATCGATACTTTTTATACTACTTGAACGATACGTGCGTTTGCGTTATACGCGTATGATTATGCACCGGTCAAGTTTTTGGCACCGTTGTCAGGGACTTATTTATCTTTCACTATTAGTTTTGAGGTTAGATACCTTTACTTGTATCAACCTTTTTTTACTTATTATTTTTGTCTTCACTTGTTTCAGGTTCTCAGATACTTCATGAGATGAACCAGAAGCTTTGAACTCCGACCGCTCGACCCAGAAATTGAAAGAACCATCAGACAGTTGAGAAGAGAAAGGTGAGAAGGCCAATAAGCTTTAGTCAACATTGAACCTGAACCTTTGGAAGTTACACCACCAATACCCATTCGAGACAGAACCATTCTGGTGGTCGACGGCTTCATTTCCTGTATTGTACTTCCTCCTTTACCAGCAAATGCGTGTGACATCAAATCATGCATTCAGATGATTCAGCAGTCAGTGCAGTTTGGGGGAAATGAAACTGAAGATCTTAATGCCTTCATCAGCAACTTCCTGGAAGTTTGCGGTACTTTCAACTACAACAGAGCATCAGAAGAAGCAATGAGACTGCGAGTTTTTCCATATTCCTTGAAAGACATAGCTAAAGCTTGGCTACATTCATTACCAGCAGGTTCCATCAAAACTTGGAACACTCTAGCCACCAAATTCCTTGCAAAATACTTTCCACCAGCCATAACTGCAAAGTTGAAGAATGATATCACATCCTTCGTGCAACAAGAATCGGAATCCATTTGCAAAGCTTGGGAAAGATTCAAAGATTTACTCCGGAAATGTCCTCATCATGAGATCGCAAAGTGGCTACAAGTCCAAACCTTCTACAATGGACTTTCTGGAATAATGAGAACCACAATTGATACTGCTGCTAGAGGATATTTGATGGAGAAATGAGAAGATCGGGCATGGGACTTATGGCCAACAGAAAGGAGCATGATCCAAAGAATTGCAGGAATTTATGAAGTTTGAGCCAACACAGCACTGAATTCCAAGCTGGATGTAATTTGCAAAAATCTGGAAACTCTTAACATGAAAGTTAATGGTGGATCCACAAGTTCACCATATGGAGGAGCACCAGACCAAACCAACTTGAAGAGATAGTGAATTATGTCAATAATTTTAACAGACATTGGAATAATCCATATTCCAACACCTACAACCCAGGGTGGAGGAATCATCCCAATTTCGCATGGAGCAACAATTCAGGGCTTTCAAATCAATATTTTGTTTTCCAAGACGTGTATAAGGCTTTCAAATCATGCCCACGATGTAGATTACGTCATTGTTTTCATGATTATGTTCTTATGTCTACGTTTGCAATTTATGTTTTCGCGTTTTAGTTTTACAATTCATGTTTTCAGTTCATGTGTTAAGCTTACATGATTTCCTTTGACGTTAGCACGTCTTTCAAGTGTCATGCCATGTTTCATGTTTTCATGTAAATGTGTTTTCAATGCAAATTTTTCATGTGCTTCAGTTTAAGTTTTTCAGCAAATATTTTACAAGAAAAAAAAGGAAATAAAAAGTTTTCAAACCATCAATAGAGTGCCGACCTCTCATTTGTAGAGACCCATGATCACTCATGATGCCTTATGGGGCGTTGATCACCCCCATAGGCTTATTCATGTTCATGTTCCCCTATATACACGGTGTTAGGTCCTGCTAAGTAGGTTTCACACACCTAGGATACGAAACTGGTAAAGGTTTTCATGTTCTAGAACTTATGCAAGTGTACGTGGGGGCGACCACCAAATTCTAGTACGTATGGCGATGCGAGGGAGACGTCCTAATTCCAATCATTGCATATGTATTTTCAGCCCATGATTATAGTTTTACGAAATTCAATGCTACAGACATGTATATAGTTTTCAGAGCATGTTCATATTTCATAGTTCAAGTTTTTGTTTTCAAGTTCATGTTTCAATTTTAAGTTCATATTTGTTTTATAGATTATAGCTATATTTTCATGTTTACAATTCACAAACATGTTTAAGCATGTAATCGTATTTTTAATCATGCATTCAATCATATTTTGAGCTACGTTTTATAGTTCATGACAAGTTTATAGTTTTTAAGTCACGTTACATTTTCCAGCTTCACGAATAGAACAAGTCACGGTCAAGGTCATGCCATGTAACCTGTTTTATGTCGTATTTATGATATTATATTTCAGTTTTCAATTATATTACAGGTTATGAGTTGTAATAGAGTCACATGTCTTCTTTTAAGTATGAATCAGAGTTCAGGTTTGGTGTAAAATTTCCTATAAATATATAAACACTATTAAGTTCACTTATGTTATGTTAATAGCATTTACTTATTAAGTTTTTCATACGACTTAATCTTTACATTTTCAGCTTTTGCAGGAACTTGATATACGCATGTGGAGAATGAGCTTGAGGACGATAGACATCAACTACTGTAGTGATTAGGGATATTCTTCAGGGTTCACATGTATAGATACATGTTAAACCATGTGATTGTATTTCAATAGTAATGTAATTGAAGTTATTGTAACTTATGTTCAGAATTCTTGTGAATTGTTGTATGTTTATAGCATGTTCATTTCAAGAATATGAGACAATAACATGCATACATAGTGAAAGTTCAAGTTAGATATAATTCATGTTCTGATAGATATAAATTAGTTATAATTGCATAAGTGAAGCTAATCATGATAAATCAGATGATATTTATTTTTAATCATATATGTTTATAGAAGTTATGAGATTAGGCTTGTATGAATAGTGTGGCACAAGTAAGAAATAGTTCATGATATGTTATGCATAAGTTACATATGATTATGTGAGCATGTCCGTTAAGCATGTCAATGTAAATTCAAGTTAGGATTATTATGTTTTGGGCAATCCATGTGCAATGATGCATATGTGGATAGGACAAGAGTTACTAAAAAGATAGTCAAGATCATATTTACTATGTGTAAATCAATGGTATTCATGTAGAGCATGCATATGTCATGAAGCTCAGGGAGATGGCTATGTTGTCTCATGCCGGTCACGTCCAGGGAAACTAGGGTGTGATAGCAGAACCTGACACAGCTTAAGTAGGGGACCATAAACATGAAAATGAACATGAATATGCCTATGGGTGTGATCAATGTCCTATGAGGCAATGTGAGCGAACTCGAGATGCTAAACATGAGAAGATGTCCTATGGTGTTGTTGTACAAATTAAGTATGTGACAAAGGAAATTGCTCTTTTATCATTTGTAATTAGATTACCAAGATATATAAATGATGTAAGGTCCATATGATTAGTTCCGGATTGAGATGATATGAGACAGTATCAATCCACGAAGGTTTAATCATTAAATATCCCTAGTCGGAGTATTATCGAGATTGGACATTGGTAATGCGTAAAAGACTAGTATTACACTTGTACGCATTGTGGGAGCATAACGGCATAGTTCTCATATATTTGGGTATATGATACTCATGCAAGTGTAATAGGAGGTTGTGTTTACCGATGGTACGGAAACAGTTTCGCTCTGGATACACCCCTCGGAATTCCATTGGTAGTATGACTATATGTCTATGGAAGTCCGAATCAGGGTAGGTGTATTTGGTCTTAACCTGAGACTTGCACCGCTAATACTTGCGACAATCAATATATTTTGGTTTTGGTCGTCCAGGGCTTTAACAGGTTATGTGTACGGCTCTTCTAGGTATATTGAGAATCGTAGTGTATTGGGTGTGATGTCAAGATGGAAGTATCACTCCAGTCATAGTGGAGATGATTATCACGTAGGATACAGAACTGGTGCTCTTATGTACTGCAGTCATCGGGATAATATGACTAGGTCATGATTATCCGATTATAGAGACTAGTTACCGGAGATCCGATATGTGCTCCGTACGGGGCAGACACAATTCCAGCCCCAGGCCTTGCACGTGACATCCGATACTGGATCGTAATACGTAATACTACGTATATTATGCCTGATATAGATCACATATTCCTATAAGAATATTTCTAGAGAATTGGGTAGGCACGGTGCTTTGCTAGAAGCCAACCATGTTTTGTAAATCGGTAAAAATGTAGTACTAGGTACGTACGTGTTCGGATAGTCCGACGACCGGATTTACTGCCAACATATCCGGGGATCTTATGGGTCGCTTCCCGAAGATTCACCGATGACGTATGACTCGCACTTTATTAATATGGGATTAATTATAAGAGATAGAAAATTAATCTGGGATTAATTACGGAGATATTTTATCTTGGATAAAATATTATAAAAGTGAGAGAATGATTAATTTGGAATTAATCGATAAAAGTAATATATTCAATATATTATACGAAATTGGATTTCGACGCGGAATTAAAATTAGATTTTAATTTGGGCGAACGAGTTAATTTAGAATTAATTCGCAAGCGATGTGAATAGTAATTTTGCTAGGCATAATTATTTAATTAAATTTGATTTAATAACGTCGCAACGAAAAATTCGTTAATTTGGAATTAGCGAACCCGAGCCCGAGAGTGTTTGCGGGCCCACTCACATTTCGAATTCAAGTGCGGCCCACAAGTCACATCACGCATCACATCGTACATCATTCATGTGATGGATTTCTTGTCACTTTGAGTGATTGACAACCAGTCACTATTCATGAGTGATGTGAGTTGTTGGATTGCATTTATTGCAATTTTGCCTCCAAAATTGTCTAAGCTTTTTGGAAAAGCTTTGACTAATTTTTGGTATATGTTTATTAGGTTTTTGGAAAACTAATACACAAACCAACTCCTCTATTCTCTCCCAACTCATTCGGCCAAGGGCCAATTTTGCTCTCCTAAATCTGCCATTGCCGAGAGCATGGTAGAAGCTTTGTGAAGATTTGTTGCAAGTTTTTCACAAGTGCTAGCACACATTCGGGGTCTTACGAAGGTGATAGGGAAACCCACCCGTGGGCATGGAATTCACACCAAGGTTGGAGCTTGAAGGACCGAAAACATGGAGCACAAAATCAAGCCAAAACCGTGAGCTACATGGAGTTAAAGCTTGAAGATTTTTGTTGTTCCTCGCATCGGTAAATCCGATCTATGTAAGTATGATTCCGCCATACTTCTTATTGTATTCACACTTGTTTCATTGCTTGAAATCGATCTTGGGACTAATCTAGAAACCCAACAATGGTATCTTGAGCCATTTTGAGCATGAAATTGAAATTAGTGTAAAATTGATTTGAGCATGTTTTAGTGAAATTGATTGTTTAAATATGCTTCAATGATGATAACATGGTGTTATGCATGATCAATTTGATGAAAATTGGATTGGATCAAATTAAACAAGACTCGTATATCCACACTTTTGAAGAGTGGATACTAGGACGTATTTGATTCTATTCAAATGATGTCTACGAATCTAGTTTATTAGGCAAAGTGTCCAAAATACTTTTTACTTGGTAAAAGTGCAAGTGCCACCAATCTGTTAGCCCTTGTTCATAGTGACGTAAGTGGGCCCATGTCTAGCTAGGCTAGAGGTGGATATGAATACTTCGAAACCTTTACGGATGTGGCATCGCGTTATGGTTATGTGTTTCTTTTGAAACACGGATCAGAAACTTTTGATTAATTCAAAGAGTTTCGACACAAAGTAGACAGACAGACCGGCTAAAGTATAAACCGTCACGATTAGAGAATGATGGAAAATACTTAAGCAATAAGTTTCTCAAATACTTGAAAGAGTATAGTATTCTTTCAATGAGGACTCCTCCCGGAACACGTCGACCTGACGGTGTGTCCGAACAGAGAAACCAAATTTTGTTGGACATGATAAGGTTAATCATGAGTCGCTCTGAGCTACCATTTCCTTCATAGGATACGCATTAAACAGTGCAAAACCTATTTTGAATAAGGTTCCATAATATTCTGTTTGACAGACTTCATATTAGATATGAACAGGAAAGAAACCGGGTTTTCTCATTCCTGAAGATTTGGGAATGTTGGGCATATGTTTGGATGATACCAAACTAGAACCCAAATCGGATAAGTGCCTAAGTTGTAGGTTTTCCTAGGGTAACCAAAGTATAGTACTTATACAACTCACAAGAGAACAATGTAATTGTTGCTCACCATGCGGTTTTCCTAAGAGGAATACCTATATGTAGTGGTAAGTGAGAGGAAAGTAAAACTCAATGAAAATCGGAGTAATACTATTCCAGGCACTGATTCCTTAATGGAACACAAATAGTTCATCAAGGATGAAAAACTATACCAATAATCTTCGAATACACAAGAACCACCCAAGTCGGAGAGAGTCAGAAAACAACCTGGGAGGTATGGTTTTTGATCTCACCTTATGAAGATGCCAATCTTATTGAGGAATACGAACTGAATACGTATGAGGAAGTGATACAAGTTATCGACTCCCTATTATGGAAAAGTGCCATGATGTCCGAAATGGATTCCATGTATACCAACCAAGTTTGGACACTGGTTGTTGTACCGGAAGGCATTGTGACTATTGGTACTATATAAGTCTTCAAGGAAGATATACATGGATGGAAACATACCAACGTACTAAGCTGGGCTTGTAGCGAAAAGGTATCATTATCAACAATGTGTCGATTACAACGAAACTTTTTACTCGTTGCCATGGTTATATCCATTTGGATAATGCTTGCCAATGCTGCATGTTTCTTTCATGAAATATGGCAGCTGAATGCCAAAACCGCTTTCCTTAACGGAAACCTTTTGGAGGATTTTTACAACATCCTGACGGTTTTGTCGCACCAAAACAAGCAAACAAGGTTTGCAAGTTAATTCGATCCATTTATGGATTGAAGCAAGCATGGCGTTCTTGGAACGATATCGTTTTGATGTAATCATAATGGTGTATGATTTAATTCAAATACGAAAGTGATTCTTGTGTATATAATGAGGTTAGTCGGAGCACACTGACAGTGAATGTCCTAAACAAATGATGATATGTCATTTCTTGGAATGATATTCCCATAATACAATCGGTGAAAGCTTGGCTTTCATGAAAATTCTCCGTAGAATTCTTGGGAGAAACAACCTTTATTCTAGGAATAAAGATCTATTGGGATAGATCTAAAAGTTGTTGATACTCTCTGAGAACTCGTACATTGAAATAAATGTACGCGACCTGATGTCTCATATACTTTAAGCATATGGAGTCACAATCAGGCCAATCCAAGTGATAGTCACTAGATTGATGTTAAGAACATCCTTTAGTATCTTAGATGAACTAAGGATGATGTCTTATACTATGGAGAAGGAGAACTTGAAGTGACTGGGTTCACTACTGTAAGTTTCCTAACCGATAAAAATGACTATAAGTCGTAACAAAGGTACTATAAAGTTTGAATAACGGAACAGTGAGTTGGAAATCTTCCAAGCAAGATACTGTTACCGAATAAAAAACAAAAGTGGATTATTGCTGCAGCTGAGGTAGCAATATAAGCCTTTTGGATCGATAATAATCCTAATTAGATTAGGAGTAGTTCTGTTAGCAGCTGAGCTAGGCTACAGCACAGGCTAAAGAATTAGTGGTCTCATCAATGATCCAGATATATACTTCAATTATTCATCTGATTCGTTTGGATCATACATCGTGGCGATGTGATGATAGAATAAATCGCATTAGGTGATAACCTTGCAAATCCGCTGACGAAAGCATTTTCTCAGCAAAAGTTTGAGCGAATCGTACATAGTTCGGGAGTAGGAAATTTGAGTGATTGGCTATAGGCCAAGTGGGAGATTGTTGGACAATTATGACCTGTAGCATCACTATTTGTACAGATCATGGTGTTGTTGTACAAATTAACTATCTGACAAAGGAAATTGCCCTTTTATCATTTGTAATTAGATTACCAAGATATATAAATGATGAAAGGTCCATATGATTAGTTCCAGATTGAGATGATATGAGACAGTATCAATCCACGAAGGTTTAATCATTAAATATCCCTAGTCGGAGTATTATCGAGATTGGACATCGATAATGCGTAAAAGACTAGTATTACACTTGTGCGCATTGTGGGAGCATAACGGCATAGTTCTCATATATTTGGGTATATGATACTCATGCAAGTGTAATAGGAGGTTGTGTTTACCAATGGTACGGAAACAGCTTCGTTCTGGATAGACCCCTCGGAATTCCATTGGTAGTATGATTATGTGTCTATGGAAGTCCGAATCAGGGAAGGTGTTCAGATAGTCCAACGATCGGATTTACTACCAACATATCCGGGGATCTCATGGGTCGCTTCCCAAAGATTCACCGATGACGTATGACTCGTACTTTATTAATCTGGGATTAATTGTAAGAGAGAGAAAATTAATCTGGGATTAATTACGGAGATATTTTATCTGGGATAAAATATTATCAAAGAGAGAGAACGATTAATTTGGAATTAATCGATAAAAATAATATATTCGATATATTATACGAAATTGGATTTCGACGCGGAATTAAAATTAGATTTTAATTTGGGCGAACGAGTTAATTTAGAATTAATTCGCAAGCGATGTGAATAGTAATTTTGCTAGGCATAATTATTTAATTAGATTTGATTTAATAACGTCGCAACGAAAAATTCGTTAATTTGGAATTAGCGAACCCGAGCCCGGGAGTGTTTGCGGGCCCACTCGCATTTCGAATTCAAGTGCAGCCCACAAGTCACATCACGCGTCACATCGTACATCATTCAAGTGATAGATGTCTTGTCACTTTGAGTGATTGACAACTAGTCAATATTCATTAGTGATGTGAGTTGTTGGATTGCATTTATTGTAATTTTGCCTCCAAAATTGTCTAAGCTTTTTGGAAAAGCTTTGACTAATTTTTGGTATATGTTTATTAGGTTTTTGGAAAACTAAATACACAAACCAACTCATCTCTTCTCTCCCAACTCATTCGGCCAAGGGCCAATTTTGCTCTCCAAAATCTGCCATTACCGAGAGCATGGCAGAAGTTTTGTGAAGATTTGTTGCAAGTTTTTCA
Organism: Zanthoxylum bungeanum; assembly: GCA_019454045.1. NCBI lineage: Eukaryota > Viridiplantae > Streptophyta > Magnoliopsida > Sapindales > Rutaceae > Zanthoxylum > Zanthoxylum bungeanum. The sequence goes on from SKCR01048596.1 coordinate 41,990, forward strand.
CAAGTGCTAGCACATATTCGGGGTCTTACGAAGGTGATAGGGTAACCCACCCATGGGCATGGAATGCACACCAAGCTTGGAGCTTGAAGGACCGAAAACATGGAGCACAAAATCAAGCCAAAATCGTGAGCTATATGGAGTTAAAGCTTGAAGATTTTTGTTGTTCCTCGCATCGCCAAATCCGATCTATGTAAGTATGATTCTGCCATACTTCTTCTTGTATTCACACATGTTTCATTGCTTGAAATTGATCTTGGGACTAATCTAGAAACCCAACATATTTAATATCCATAGTCGTACTATTATCGATACTGGACATCGATAATGCGGAATAGGCTAGTATTACACTTGTGCGCGTTATGGAAGCTTAAAGGCATAGTTCTCATATATTTAGGTATTTGATACTTATGCAAGTGTGATAGGAGGTTCTGTTAGCCGTTGGACCGGGAACAGCTTCGCTTTGGATAGACCCCTCGGAATCCCATTGGTAGTATGACTATGTGTCTATGGGAATCCAAATCAGGGTAGGTGTATGTGGTCTTAACCTGAAACTTGCATTGCTAATACTTGCAACAATCAGTATGCTTTGGTTTTGGTCATCCGAAGCTTTAACAGGATTTGTGTACGCCTCTTCTATGTTTACTGAGAATCGTAGTGTATTGGGTGTGATGTCAAGATGGAAGTATCATTTCAGTCATATGGAGATGATGATCACGTACGGATACAATACTAGTAATCTTAAATGCTGCAGCTATCGGGATAGTATGACTAGGTCATGATTATCCGATTACATAGACTAGTTGTTAGTGATCCGATATATGTTTCGTATGGGGCAGACACAATTCCAACCCCAGGCCTTGCATGTGACATCCGATATTGGATCGTAATACGCAATACATAGTATATTATGCATGATAAAGATTATATATTCTTCGTTGAATATTTCTGGAGAATTGGGGAGGCACGGTGATTTGCTAGAAGCCAACCATGTCTTGTAAATCGGTAAGAACGTGGTACAGGGTACGCACGTGTTCGGATAGTCTGACAACTGGATTTACTGCCAACATATCCATGGATCTCTTGGGTCACTTCCCAAAGATTCACCGATGACATTTGACTCGAATAGAATTAATCTAGGATTAATTAAGAGAGAGAGAAAATTAATCTGGGATTAATTGCGGCAAGAATTTATCTGGGATAAAATTCTAATAGAAGAGAGAACGCGATTAATTTGGAATTAATCGATTAATAATATATTGGATATATTAATTGAAATTGGATTTCAAAGCGAAATTAAAATTAGATTTTAATTCGGGCGAACGAATTAATTTGGAATTAATTCGTAAAAGCCTTTTGTAATAATTTTGCTAGGCATTATTATTTAATTAAATTGGATTTAATTACGTCGCAACTGAAAATTTATTTAATCGGATTAAACTAACCCGAGCCCGAAGTGTGTTGAATAACCCAACTTGAATTTTGAATTTAAGTGTGGGACCCACTAACTTACATCACTAGTCATTAGTTGATGGAATTGGGTGAATGCATTTAATGCATTTCTTTTCAACACAATTTTGTTTTGCGTTTTGGAAAAGCATATACCACTTTTGCAAGGCAACTTTGGTAGTTAGTTTTTAGAAAAACAAAATATCAAAACACACTTCTCTCTTCTTCCTCACCAATGTCGTGAGTCTCTCCATTTGGAAAGGAAATTTTGTTGCAAAATTTTCTTGAGCTAGTACTTAAAGGAGTCTTGTGAGGTGATAGGGAAACTCACCCTTGAGTTGGAAAGATTCAACAAAGCTTGGAGCTTCATCAACATACATAAATTGGAAAATCAACATCCGTTCAATTTAAGTTTTTCCGCAAACTTTCTTGATCATTCACACACAATATCATGTATTAGAGACCTTGGGCATGTCTAGGACACTAATAATAGTATCATGAGCCTTATCTAAGCATGATTTGAGTTTAGGGTTTATAGACTTTATTTGGGGATTTTGTGCTTGGAGCTTATAAATTTCTGAATTGGTTGTTTGGATGTGGTTGAATGATGATGAATTGGATTTTTTCATCTTTGGAATTGAGAATTTTGGTTGGATCAAAATTTCCCGAATTCCCTTGCAATAGCCAAATGTATGAACCCTATTACACTCATGGTAATTTTTTGATTTAGACTATTGGATGCGTTTAAAGCATGAAATAAATCTTGTATCTTAATTTAATTGGATTGAAATCAAATTGAGTATTATTTTGTGCCCTATTGCCGTGGAGTGTGAATCATGTAATAGATTGAATTTTGCTTCAATTTGTGTTGGACATGAGTTGGATTATTAAGCATAATTAATTTGATTAATTAATGTTTTGGAAATATTAGATTAATAAATTAATTGTGTTAATTACACTTTAATAGAAAATAAAGTGATATTTGGAATATTATGTTAGAATAAATTAGTATTTAAATTGGATTGTGCTAAATTTGTTGTAATTGGGCTTAATGGGCTTGGTTGGGCCAAGCATGGTTTTGGACAATTGGATTGGATCTAAATTGGGCCTAAAACCATTTCCATAAAGTCCAAATATGACTTTTGGGCCTTTAAATAATTTAATTGGGCCTAAATTGATTTTTGGCATAGGGTGATTCCTATTTGGGCCTTGGCATCTTGGGTTTAATCCATATTGGCCAAAGCCCATGCCTAAACAATTAATTGAAAACCCCTTGGACTTTAATTAAAATAGTATTGGATATTAATTGGGCATTTGAGACCCATTAAGATTAGATTTAGAATCTAAGTCTAAAAGGCACTAAAATAAGTGTAATTATTTAATTGGAATTAAAAACGAATTAGTATTGGATACAAATTAAATTGGATTTAAAATTGTAGTTCGATATAATTCAAGAATACGTACTTTGAGTATTTATTCTTAAACGAGTTGGGCTCACGCAAATCAAATCGTTGTTTGAACATTGGATGGTCATTAATTCAAAGATTAATTAATTGGATTAGTTGATTGAATAACATGCTTTGTGTGAATACTTGGATGTATTTGTATAAATAATATATATCAGATGGATATTAGAAGGGTAAGGGCAATTTTGGAAATTGTTGTAATAAATTTAGAATTTATTAAATTGGACCTGCGTGTCCAGCCTCTTATCTCTTTACTCTTTATATTTCACTTCTCACCAATCCCCCTCAATGTAAATGAGGTTTCTTTAATGTATTATGTAATTGGGTAGAAGTATGAATAGTGCTAGCGGGAGAGAGGAATGGGAGAGATTTGTTCTAGGAACAAATTGTTATATATCTTTTCGCATATCATTATTATTTTATTCGCACCTTATTATGCTTTTAGAATGCATGTTTAAGGGTGTATGATGAGACTTAATCAAAGATAATAAATTGGTTGCCAATTTACGCAAAAAACCATCACTTTAATATTAAGCGATTTCCTTCCATGGAGTGGTTCTCTCTCAAGATCCAAGATTGGCATTGGTTTGTTGGCCAAAGTCAAGATCATTGTCCATCGCGGATGTGTTTGAACCATGAAAGCTTTGTTACATATCGCATGTCTTGGGAAGTTGTGATTTGTTGGCCAAAGTCAAGGTCACTTCTTTACATCAACGTGGATTACGAAGCTTTCCCACTGTCAATGGCTCACGCTTAACTGGAATCATTAAGCTTGTTGAGCCAAAGCCAAGTCTTAGTTGATTCAAAGGAAAAGGTTAGGAAATATATATTGGATATATATCTCAGACTTTGAGGTCCAACTACCGGATCTATGAATTGGATGGGATCCAATTGATCTTAGAGATCTACCTAGTTAAGTTTCATACATCTTGTTGGCCAAAGTCAAGGTTGTGTGTTATTGGTTTATTAACCTGGAACATGAAATTATGTAAAAGCCTCTTCTGATGGTCAGATACAAACACCCAGTGTAACCCAATTAATCATATTCCTATGTCAATTAAGTTATCTGAATTTATTAAGATTAAGTTCCAATTATGGTTACCACCACCCGACGGGTATATTCTTATCCTGTAAGGAAATCTATTAAAGGGTTATCTATCCTCAAGGAAGATCGTGGGCTATTAAGTCTAAGGTCTTAAACCTAAAATCCCTTTTCCAAGTTCATTTTAAGTTTACCGAATCAATCTTATTAATGGCCAGTAAACAAGATGCATTAAGACTAACGCTAAATAAATAAACCTTTATATTACCAAACCATAATTTAACCTCTTATAAACCGGTGATATTGGACTTCATCACAACCCCATATAACTAACTTAGTTACGACACATGACTAGGGCTGGTAAAAACTTAAATAAAATAAAAGACATAAAGTAAATTACTGGAAATTAAATACTGAAAAGTAAATTGCTGAAAAGTAAGTTGCTGAAATGTAAATTGCTGAAAAGTAAATTGCTGAAAAGTAAGTTGCTGAAAAGTAAATTGCTGAAAGTAAATAAAGTAAAAGTACAATAAAAGAAAATGATGGGGGTTAGAGGATCCACTTTTATTACTACTATTTAGATATCTCCTTTAATATAATATATTAACTTTGCGTGATAATTACCAACCAGCCATATAGGCGGTATCCTGATTAAGTCAAATTAATAATTAATTACCAACCGACCAACCAGGCGGTATCCATGTTTAGTCTGGTTAAAACCAATTTATAATTAATTACCAAACGACCAATATGGCGGTATCCTCATTAAATCAGGTTTATTATATTATAGTTAAGGGAGATTAATCTAAATAGCAATAATAAAAGCTTTACCATTTTCCCCAGCAAGGGGGAGTTACCTCCTCATTGCGTAAAAGTAAATTACGGAAAATAAAGACTTAAAAGTAAAGAAAAGAAAGTGTGAAAGTGGAAATTAATTACTGAAAGCTGTAAATAAACAAGCAAGATACAATCTTCTTAGTTATTCTTAAGGAATTTCAAAGAAGAAATTATGAATTTACAAATGAAATGACTTAGTATTTATAGGGAAAATTTTGCCTCCACCAAATCCATTATTAATTGCTCCACTAATTACTCCACTAATTACTCCACCAAATCCATTATTAATTGCTGTCATGTTTGGTGGGAGTTTGAATATTTTTATTTTTTATTTATTTTTTATTTATTTTTTAATTTTTTAATTTTTTTACTTTGAAAATGACTTTAATAATTACACATAACACACTTACGGATGTTTCATCAATTACGGTCATGAAACATTCAGAATTCGAAATTATTTTGTTCTTCAAAGTTGTAGATCTTTGAGTCTTCTTTAATCTAGAACTTGAATTAGCGCAATCTGATATCGAATTAAAGAGTTATGACCAAAGTACGAAAATTGCTCAAAATTGGAATTTCTGAAACTGTACTTCGTTAGAACGCCCTTTCAAGTTTCCAATCTCCAAAATTAATATCTCAAGTCCAATTTTTGCCCTTATTTGTCCCACATTTCGTCCTAAATGATTCCATTGAGTCCTAACTTTATTTTATTTACAAAATAAACTAAAACACATCAAAACGTTCATCAAACCCGAGAAACTAAACAAAATATTAAGTAAAATGGGCGGTAAATATTGATATATTTTCCGCTCATCAACGTGCCACCGAGCTGTTAGCCCTCATTCATGGTGACATATGTGGGCCCATATCTAGCTAGGCCAGAGGTGGATACGAATACTTTGTAACCTATATGGATGTTGCATCGCGTTATGGTTATGTGTATCTTGTGAAACACAAGTCGGAAACTTTTGATAAATTCAAAGAGTTTCGACACGAAGTAGAAAAACAGACCAGCAAAAGTATTAAAACGTTACGGTCGGACCTTGGTGGAGAATACTTGAGTAATGAGTTTCTTGATTACTTGAAAGAATATGGTATTCTTTCACAATGGACTCCTCCCGGTACACCACAATTAAACGGTGTGTCCGAATGGAGAAACCGAACTTTGTTAGATATGGTAAGCTCTATAATGAGTCGCACTGAGCTACCAATTTCCTTCTAGGGATATGCATTGAACAATGCAATACTTATTTTGAATAAGATTCCGTCAAAGTCTGTTAGACAGACTCCATATGAAATATGGACAGGAAAGAAATTGGGTTTCTCATTCCTGAAGATTTAGGAATGCTTGGTATACTTTAAAAGTTTGGATTGTACCAAACTAAAACCCAAATCAGATAAGTGCCTATTTGTAATTGGTTATCCTGGGGAAACCAAAGGATATTATTTCCACAACCCATAAGAGAACAAAATATTTGTTGCTCTCCATGCAGTCTTCCTTAGAAGAATTCCTATATGCAGTGATAAGTGGGAGGAAAGTAGAACTCGATGAAAACCAAAGTGATACTGTTTCTAGCACCGATCCCCTCACGGAACACGAACAGTTCATTAGGGATAAGACTGTTCCACAATCTTCTAATACACAAGAACCGCGTAGGTCGGAGAGAGTCAGAAAGCAACCTCAGATGTATGAGTTTCTGATCTCACCTAATGTAGATATTATTCTTATTGAGGATAATGAACCAACTACGTATGAGGTAGTGATACAAGCTATCGACTCCATTTTTGGCAAAGTGCCATGAAGTCCGAAATGGATTCCATGTATACCAACCAAGTTTGGACACTGGTTGATGTACCAGAAGGCATTGTGCCTATTGGTAGCAAATGGGTCTTCATGGTGAAGACAGTCATTGATGGCAACATACAAACATACAAAGCTAGGCTTGTAGCGAAAGGGTATCGTCATCAACATGGTGTCGATTACGACGAAACCTTTTACATGTTGCCATGATTAAATCCATTCGGATAATACTTGCTAATGCTGCATATTTCGATTATGAAATATGGTAGATGGACGTCAAAATCGCTTTCCTTAACGGAAACTTTTTAGAGGATGTTTACATATAATACCCTGACGGTTTTGTCATGCCAAAACATGCCAACAAGGTTTGCAAGTTAAATCGATCCATTTATGGATTGAAGCAATCATTGCGTTCTTGGAACCAATATTTTAATGAGATCATAATGGTATATGGTTTCATTCAAAATGAAGATAATTCTTGTGTATGTAAGAAGGTTAGTGGGAGCACACTGACATTGATTGTCCTATACGTTGATGATGTATTGCTTCTTAGCAATGACATTCCCATTTTGAAATCGGAGAAAACATTGCTTTCATTAAAATTCTCCATGAAATTCTTGGGAGAGGCAACCTTTATTCTAGGAATAAGGATCTACTAGGATAGATCTAAAAGTTGTTGGCACTCTCCGAGAACTTGTACATTAACACATGTCGTCTCTCTTTCTAAGGACATGTGTCCTAAAACTCAAGATGATATAGATTCAATGAGTCGGATCCCGTTCGCTTCTGCAGTCGGATCGATCTTGAATGCAATGACATGTACGCGACCTGGTGTCTCATATGCTTTGAGCATCTGCAGTCACTATCAGGCCGATCCAGGTGATGGTCACTGGATTGATGTAAAGAACATCCTTAAGTATCTTAGAGGAACTAATGATGCCTTTCTTAATCTATGGAGATGGAGAACTTGAGGTGACTAGGTTCACCGATGCAAGTTTCCAAACCGATAAAGACGACTGTAAGTCTCAATAAGGGTACATATTTTGTTTGAACAACAGAATAGTGAGCTGGAAATCTTCCAAGCAATATATTGTTGCCGATTCAACATCAAAAGCATAATACATTGTTGCGGCTGAGGCAGCAAAAGAAGCATTTTGGATCTATAAAAGTCCTAATTGGATTAGGAGTAGTTCTGTTAGCAGCTGAGCTGGGCTGCAGCATGGGCTAAGGAATTACGGTCTCATCAATGATCCAAGTATGTACTTCAATGGTTTCATCTGATTCGTCAGATCATACATCGTGGCGATGTCAAGATCGAAAGATCATTTCAGATGATAACATTGCATATCCGATGGCGAAAGCGATATCTCAGCATAAGCATGAGCGACCTATACATAGTTCAGGTGTCGGAAACTTGAGTGATTGGATATAGGCTAAGTGGGAGAATGTTGGACAATTATGACCAATAACATCACTATTTGTAAAAGACATGGTGTTTTTTGTAAAAATTAACTATGTGACAAAGGAAATTGCTCTTTTATCATTTTATAATTGGATTACTTGGATATATAAATGATAAAAGTTCATATGATTAATACCGGATTAATAAGATATGAGACAATATTAATCCACGAAAGGTTTAATCATTAAATATCCCTAGTCGTAGTATTATCGAGACTGGACATCGATAATGCGGAATAGGCTAGTATTACACTTGTGCGCGTTATGGAAGCTTAACATCATAGTTCTCATATATTGAAGTATTGGATACTTATGCAAGATTGATAGGAGGTTCTGTTAGCCATTGGACCGAGAACAGCTTCGCTCTGGATAGACCCCTCGGAATCCCATTGGTAGTATGACTATGTGTCTATAGGAATCCAAATCAGGGTAGGTGTATGTGGTCTTAACCTGAGACTTGCATCGCTAATACTTGCGACAATCAGTATGCTTTGCTTTTGGTTGTCCGGAGCTTTAACAGGTTCTGTGTACGCCTATTCTGGGTTTACTGACAATCGTATTGTATTGGGTGTGATGTCAAGATGGAAGTATCACTTCAGTCATATGGAGATAATGATCACGCAGGGATACAGAACTAGTACTCTTAAATGTTGTAGCTATCGGGATAGTATGACTAGGTCATGATTATCCGATTACAGAGACTAGTTGCTAGTGATCCGATATATGCTTCGTACGGGGTAGACACAATTCCAGCCTCATGCCTAGCATGTGACATCTGATACTGGATCGTAATACGCAATACATAGTATACTATGCCTGATAAAGATTATATATTCTTCGTTGAATATTTCTGGAGAATTGGGTAGGCACGGTGCTTTGCTAGAAGCCAATCATGTCTTGTAAATCGGTAAGAACGTGGTATGGGGTACGCACATGTTCGGATAGTCCGAAAACCGTATTTACTGCTAAGATATCCAAGGATCTCTTGGGTCGCTTCCCAAAGATTCACCGATGACATTTCACTCGAACATAATAAATCTAGGATTAATTTTGTGAGAGAGAAAATTAATCTGGGATTAATTGCGACAAGAAATTATCTGAGATAAAATTCTAATAGAAGAGAGAACGCGATTAATTTGGAATTAATCGATTAATAATATATTGGATATATTAATTGAAATTGGATTTCAAATTGGAAATAAAATTGGATTTTAATTCGGCTGAACAAATTAATTTGGAATTAATTCGTAAGCTACTTTCGTAATAATTTTGCTAGGCATTATTATTTAATTAAATTGGATTTAATTACGTCGCAACGGAAAATTTGTTTAATCGAATTAACCTAACTCGAGCCCGAAGTCTGTTGAATAACCCAACTTGAATTTTGAATTTAAGTGTGGGACCCACTAACTTACATCACTAGTCATTAGTTGATGGAAATGGGTGAATGCATTTAATGCATTTCTTTTCAACAAATTTTGTTTTGCTTTTTGGAAAAGCATATACCACTTTTGTAAGGAAACTTTGGTAGTTGGTTTTTAGAAAAACAAAATATCAAAACACACTTCTCTCTTCTTCCCCACCAATGTCGCGAGTCTCTCCCTTTGGAAAGGAAATTTTGTTGCAAAATTTTCTTGAGCTAGCACTTAAAGGAGTCTTGTGAGGTGATAGAGAAACTCACCCTTGAATTGGAAAGATTAACAAAGCTTGGAGCTTCATCAACATACAAAAATTGGAAAATCAACATTCGTTCAATGTAAGTTTTTCCGTAAACTTTCTTGATCATTCACACACAATATTATGTATTAGAGACCTTGGGCATGTCTAAGACACTAACAAAATATAAAACACAATGTTCACTCATAGAACTGACACCCAAGTGCTTGTGTGGTCGCGTGATCGAGTGGAACCGATAGGATCATCTTGTGTGGAATCTATTAAACATGTGTCTAAACACTATTTTCTTACTTGAATACTACGATACTAAACATGCATGTGAACAATGCAATGCATGTAATCATGTTATCATGATAGCTTAAGACGTTTTTCTAACATCTAAGCTATATGAGACATCATTTACGAACCTAGAACGCATGTGAATATTCAAGCTATCTTAATTCTGTAATATGGCATGAATATCATTATGTTTATTCATCTATCGCATACTAACCATCTCACGGCATAATCACTGACATGAAACAAATGTGGTATTTCAGTAATGATACACCAAAACAACAATACCCCTCCACCAAAGAAAATGAACTCACGCCCCATCAATGACATATGCCAAATTGGGCCACAACCAACATGATTAAATTTTTATCACATCAACACTAATAGAGCATGATTAACATTTAAATTTTACTCTTACATGCACATGAACATGAATCGAATTTGGTTTTCATGAAATGAAATGATAAACTCTAAAACATATGCTTGAATTTCTTAATTATCTACCAAAATGAGATTAATGAGACTTACTACATGTCACTCACGATCACCATGCATCATCCAACATACCCATGAATTCATTCCCGTCATCATTATTCAACCATGCACAAACACCACCCAAAACAACACTTTAGCACTATAAATGCATGATTAATGCTTAATCATCATATTATACACACATATTAAACTTAGATCCTCACCAAATCACAACATAAAGCCTTCGACAATCCCAAATTTTCGGCCCTACATATTGTAACACCCCGCGAGAGGGAAGGTGCTACCGGCACAAGACATGATTAACCCATCTTCATAAGCCTATAAATTTACAGGAAAATCAGAAATGATGTATCCTAAACCTGGACATCATGGATCACAGTCCAGCATAAAATCAAAACCTAAGGAAACATCAAACATACAAAAGGATTACAGGTCCTCACAAAACACATCAAGATCAAAATGAACACTTAGAGGCTCCGTGCCCACAACATCAATCAATATTTAAGGGCTTTGTGCCCACAACATCAATGTAAATCAAAACTTTAACTTATTAATACAAAATAGCGTGCTAAACACGATAAAAACATAATAATCAAATATTCCTAAACCTCTAAGACTTATCCCAGGACAATTGTGAGGGTGATTGCAACTTGGATGATCCACGTCTCGAGCATGATTTCCAAAGCTGAAGTGGTTGACCCAACTGGTAGCCAACCTGCAAAACTAGCAAACTGGTTTTGTGTGAGTTATATAACTCAGTAACTAACCATGCATAACCAAAGCATATAAATCAAATATGTTATAACATTCACTATCTAAATATATATGAACTATCAAATCATTACGAGTTCAAATTCATCAATTTTCTATTATGCTTTAATTATACATGTATATATATATATATATTAGTCTAATATTCAACATCCCAGAGCATATAAAGAAAAACTTCAAATATCACAGAGTATGTTACTTAACATCGAATCCATTCCAATCATATGAAACATGAAGTTACACGTTTATAATTTATTACGAATAAACATCTTTGAAATATCATCAAATCGGCAAGTCAAATGAACTTTCTATATTTCGATAATCTTATGATAGTTTAACATTTGTGAGTTATAGCATTCGCACAGACCAGTTCAGAAATCATAGCTCACTTGTCTTTCGTTCTTGCAAATCCAATTTTCAAAATTCTTGTTTAGGTACATGTCTAGTAACTCAAGCTTACAAACATTCAGTCTCTTTCACAATATACGTACATACGATAACAAACTTAGTCAACATACTTTATAAAATCTTATACTCACACCATTTTTCCGGTCATTGATTCATTCCACAAAAATATACATAGTTCATACATATCACGGGTTATATCATACACACACATACACTCAAACATACATACAAGCATTGTGTAACAGACAACAAAACATTCACAACGGTCAACAAATCAAAGAACACATAAATCAAACAACATATACATATGCACTGGCTTATACAAATAATGCTCGTACGTGACTCATTACCTATTTTAGAATAGGTATGAGATGAATGTCATCCGAATTCCTAACCATCTCGACTAGAACACTATTAAATTATCAACCAATCAAACAACACACATGCGCACGTTTCACGTAACATAAACTCATCGCATGATTTCTCATACACACGCACATACATGGAAATCACGTTTTTATCATCAGAATATTCATAGACATACATACATGCATCATGCATACGAATATACACATTACTTCGAATTCGGATACCATAGCCTTTAACATTCCTCATATCATTTACTTATCAATCAAATATAATCCATTTTAGAATTCTTATCCGGAAACATTGATACCGTGTCTTACCAAATATACATTTCCTTTTATAGACATATCCTTTCAATCATGTACTTCTATCACTCAGAAAAGGCTTAGCTTTTACCAACCCAACCTCTATACAGCTAAATCGTATACATTAGTCAATAACAAACTTACTCCAATAACGCACATCTATATGTACTAATACAAATTCAAAAATCATAACTTGTTCTCTTTACCGATCTTATACACTCAAATCATATTTATCTTATCATCTCATACATATACAAAGACGTGTTCATATACTTATACATATACATACTCATTCACATATATATATGTATACCATTTCAAGTTCATACACTGACGTACATGAATATATACATATAAACATTAACCTCATCTAACATCTTACTTAATATCACAGCAATGACATAAACATCCATACCTGTGGTGGTCGATTATCTTAACTATATTTAATCTCCAACTCCATACTCAAAACCACCTCTTAACTATCCTTTTTTAATCCTAACTTTTCAATCATCTATATATATATAACATGAATTCACAAACTCAAGCTCTCATCGCATGGGTTACTTACCTGGCTTCGCGAGCACTCCAGGTTCTAGTCAAATGTGTCAAAACAAATGGCGAAATATTGTTAGAATCAAAACTTTATAGAATCATCGACTTAATTTTGACAAAATTCTGAATCTTTCCGGGACAACCAAAATAAGTTTGATTTCAATGATTTCAGTTTCAATAATCTTAAAACATCATTACAAACTAATTCGAGCCGCTAGTTAACATAAATCCTCAGTTTACGCGTTACCTGCCCATATTTATCTAAACATAATCGCACCATAATATATATCTCATATCTATAGGAAAACATCAATACACATTAAACCCACTTTTATTGGAAAGTTTCATAATCTATCGGATCGATCCAATTCGTTCCGTTTTCACTCGGATTCTACCAAATACACATATTCAACATACTTATGCTCAAACAATTCAATTTATATCAATACGATACTCTACAAAGCTACTGGATACATCCGAACATTTAACGATAAACTTGAAAATAATGAGTTTTTACCGGGAGGTCTTGCCGAGATTTCGAGGACATAGACGGACTCCAAACGATCCCACAAATGCGTTAAATTCGACGAAATTCCAATCAGACTACTGTTCACTCGTGGGTCACTATTCAATGAAGCTTTCTCTGTCGTTTCACGTGTAGCCGTTCATGAAATGAAATTCCATCACTTTTAACTTGTAGTACTCTCTGACAGCTTCTATTTGACGGGTGGCTCGAGCCGTGAAGCGAAGCGTCAAGCCAGGATCAAAAAAGTCATTTTCCTCCTCTCCCTCGTCGTTCGTCGGCGTATCTGACTCGCCGTCGGCCACCGTTGGCAAGAGGAAGTCTCGATGCATCGACCGGCACCAGCACACTGACCGGTGGTGGCCGTAGTGGTTGCCGGCGAGTCAATTGCTCAACATGTGTGAATGTACAGGGGGTCGAGTGAGAGAGATATGTAAGGTTATGCCAATTTAGTTAATCTTTGAAAACTTTAGTGTACATATAGAAAAGTTACAGAAATTACGTTTTGACCCTCACGAAATTATAGTCAGGTCCCTATAATGGGGCTTTCATGGACATTCGCATTTTTGAAGCTCTTCTGATGCAAATTTCGAAAAGTGTTCAACACGAAAGTTGTTTGCCTAAAAATAAAGAGTCAAATGGTTCAAGAATCAGCTCAATCAGAGTTTCATTTACAATTTTTATAGCTAAAACATGAATTGTTTACGCATAGAATGATGTAAACTGAAATTGTGTAACCCGTTCTCGAAACCACGTGTTTTCTAACGTGATGAAACTTCACTTTAAAATATTCTAACCTATTTTCCAACACATAAACTCTTATTTTCAAATAGCATCCCGTTCTAAATTCTTAACTTTAATTCGAAGACCTTCCAACTCTGTTCCGAAAAACTCAGGGTATTACACTAACCCATTTCAAACTTTACAAAATCAACCAAATTCAAGGCATAATCCATGATAAAACTTTCATTTAAGCATACTAAGCTCTCTGACACACACTAACATGAAAAATGAATTAAGATTTGCCTTAGGATTTCCATGGGTTCTTAAAACAAAACTTGAGAAACAAAGCTAAATCATTTGAATAAAATCATATTTTTATTGATTAAAATAATAATATCTTTGTGTCACATGCCTAAATTATATTAAACTCATAGCAGTGTAGCACACCCCCGAAACTTGCAAAGTTTCACTTAGTTCTGCTCAAACTTCGAGAAAATGCATGACATGAAAGTTGTACATTTATATCTAAAATTTCCGACAGTGTTAAGATCATTGAATGTAACTCAAGTTATAGTCAAAATATTAAAGACCGTCTAAAAGGTTATGCAAATAAAAAAAGTACCGAAATTGAAATTTTTTTTCTAAGCCTCCGGGTGAGATTTATAAGGTATCTAACCCTCTAACACATGATTATATGTATAACAACATATCATGCATGAGAAATTAACCATATTGGATATACTATAAATAACCGAGGTGTTACAGTCTCGAACTGGGGATCTGGTAATCAAGTCCTAAATCCTTTATCACCAAACCACACCCCTGGGGGCTTTAGTCTCATGACTTATTTTTAATATACTGCTAAAATTATTTGGTATTTTGGTACACGGAGGGAAATCCATTTGTTATTAAAATAATGAAAATATTCAGAAATTCTACATTATCCCCACGAGAAATTTATGTATCAAATAACAATTTTGAATCCAGAACAATTACTATGAACTCAAAATTTCAGTTAGTTAAATCATGCAAAAGCTGACACTTATTAACCAAAACACCATCTATAAATTGACACTAATCAGAAGAAGCTAAACACAAAAATTACAGAAAGCAAAACATCATAAGCTAGAAAAACTAATCAACAAGTCATGGCAGCGATCAAGTCTTTGGTTTCTCTCAGCACCAAAACCGCATTGCTTCTCTTGCTGATTGCAGTAGCAGTGCAGAGCCAAAGGACCAACGCACAGAGCTGCACATCTGAAATGACAAACCTAAATGCATGTGCTCCGTTTGTGGTGCCTGGCGCCGCTGCCAGCACTCCTTCCGCTGACTGCTGCGCTGCTCTCCAGTCAGTTGATCATGACTGCTTTTGCAACACTGTGAGGATCGCGGCTCGCCTTCCTACTCAATGCAATCTCCCAGCTCTCACTTGCACTCCTTGATCGTAAGTACGTCATACTTATGCTTTTTTTTTTTCCGCAGGAGAGAGCAAAGATCTCCGTCTTTCCATCGTACTTATGCTTTTGTTATTCTAATTAAAGTACATTTTTTTTTACTACTAGTTCTAGTTCGAATGAGGCTATTTATAGTCTAAAAAATATTTTGATCACACATATTTTAATAATAAAAATAATATTCCGTGTTACTATATATGCAGATGTAGAATCAAGGCATGCAGCCCAAGCGATGGTCGATAGGAAATAAAGGCCGAGTGTTTTTTTTTTTTTTTTAATGGTTTCCTTTATATATGTTTTTTGTGACTGAATCATGATAAAAGAGTTGTGAAATTGAATAATCATAATAATATTTGAACTTTTTTTCCTTTGAAGGGAAACATAACTCGAGCAGTTTCTGATACTTTGAGTTTATAATACAGCATTTAACCATATATGCATATTTGAGACTAAACACTATCCAACCAAAAGTTATAGTAAGGGCCGAAGGCTTCAGGGATTGGTTCGAGCTCTAATTGGGACTTTTTGTACAAGACAGAATATCTTTTAGAAAATTTGTTATTACCAGTTTTTGCTCCCAGGTTTAGCCGACTGAATTTCAAATAGAATTTTTTGCAAATTACATAAGATATATAAAGCTAACAATTCAATTTATATTTTACCAACCTCTATTTTAAAAATGAAAATAATCAGCTTTTTAAATATATAGATAATTTAAATCTAAATCCCTCTTTCATTTAGGTGAGTAGTATTCCAACCCTAAACCATTTTACTAACTCAAACTATATATAACTCACAATTACAAATAGTCTTTTAAACTATTACAAACATGCTTTTTTATCAGGGAAAAAGTTTGTGCACTTCAGAGTATAGGGTGCAACATGTGAGAGCTTGATCGAAAATACCTCCTCAATTCTTCAAATTATTTTCACCATGGCCATAGCTCTTTTTATTCAAAAGTCTTATTATGTGATCATTTAAATCGAAGCAACACAAGTCTTGGAATCATAGGTGGCTCAACTCTTAGGTAATTTAGACAATCACTTATGACTCATCCTAAATGTAAGTTTCCTTAAAAATTTGTATTTATGGATATAACAAAATTCTTACTATTATTTTTTTATGTAAAAAAATTAATATTTTTTTCCTAATTTATTAATTAATTGTAGTGGAGAATTATTAAAAATATAAAACTATTATATTTTAATATTTTAATAAACATTTTCCTTAATCTTTGTTATTTTCCAAACAAATAATTTTATTATTTTCTTTTTCCAAAATCACCTCTATTAGAACTTATTTTACTCTTATTATTTTGTATGTTATTCTCTATTAATGTCTTTCTTGTTGTTAAAAACTATATAAATAAATAGATAACATTATCATCATCATAACATTATTATATTTTCAAATCTTATAAAGTATTCTTTTTAATTAATTTTTTATTATTACTATTTTTATAAATTATTTTTCTATATATAAAAAAGTTGATATTCTTTTAAAATTAATTTTTTCTTTAATTATTAAAAGTATCTAAAAAAAGTTCTTAAAAACATATTAGTTAGAAAAATATATTTAAGGCATCGGTAAAAATTTTCACCTAAGGCGTTGAAAAAGCTTGAGTTGCCTCTGCTTGGAAACAATAGATCATCAAGATTTAATGTTGAGCACTTGATCATGATTTTACACGTTAGGCAAGCGCTCGTATCACTCAGATAATATATAAGACATCGAATCAACATGAACTTACTATTTATCCTATTAATTTCTAGAACTAAACCTACTTTAGTACAACTAAACAATCGATTTAACGGAGTTTTTTTTTTTTTTGCAACTTCACATAAGCACGCTAAGAGTAAATTATTGCACTTTTCATTCAATTAAGTATTTTTTATGGATTATTAACCAAGAACTCTAAATTTTCAACAAGCCTCTCCGATGGTCAGGTAAAAAATACCTAACTTAATTCAATTACCTTTATTCCTATGATAATTGATTTAAGCTAAACTCATTATGTTCAGATTCTATTTATGGCTATACATACCCTGAAGGTATATTTCTATTCCATACGAAAATCGCTTCAACGAATGTGATCACGCGTATTAATTCTAAAGGTTAAACCTAATTTTCCTTTTCCAAGTTCCTAGAAGGTTTACCATAACTATCATATTGGTGATCAAGTAGTAGAACAAATTAAGAGTAGGGAATAATCAATAATCCAGAAACAAATAAAAAAAATACAAATTGAATTAAATAATGTGTTTAAGATCCATTACAACCCTAGAGTAATGAATTAGTTACACATGGTTGTCTTTAAACACAAACTA